>VZRI01008197.1:56754-244972 GCA_013397515.1 Upupa epops | reverse complement strand
CACACACACACACACACACACACACATGAGCAGCCTTTCCTACCAACAACCCTCCATCCTCATTTGCCACTGACATCCAGGCCTGAAGAGCACTTCCATGTGACAACTGGCTATGTCATGGCTTGGCTGGCAGATAAAAAACAAGCTTGTAATTGGGGCAACAGTAGTGGCCACACATCTGGCCAAAATCAGCTTCAACTGGCATCTGTGTGTAGTCAGCCATAGCCCCAGTTTAACTGGTCTCACCCGCATCAGTAATGCATGAAGATTTCTGTGGTGGGACTCTGTCATCAGACGCTGAGGGAGTAAAGGTGGCAGCCCCAATCATGGCAGAAGCAGGCAGTGTAGATTTGTAGCAGCCTCTGCTCTCCTTTACTTGGCTTGACCACCTTATGAGGAGGATGCTGGAACGATGCTCTACCATACATGGGGCAAATGCACTCTGAGGATGCTCACCCCCAATGGCAGACAGCAGTGCAGACTGGTAGTATGCAGAGTTTGTTCTCAGAGCACTACAAGGTGGCTGTGGTCCATGTGGCCCCGATGGAGAGAGGCCAAATAGGACAGGGGACCAGGGCTCACTCCAGGTGTGAGATGCAGAGACACTGTAAACAGCTTGTCTCCTCCATAACAGGATCCCAGTATGTACTGGTGTGTTTGAACACAACATACAAATCCAGTGCTTAATCACGGGTGCAGGAAGCACACCAGACCTGTTCCTAGTTTGCTGAGTTAGATATGCAATGCCTAATGCTAATAGTAACGTATGTACTGAATGGTTTGGTAAGGACCTGTTTGTACTGAGCTCTCCCAGTTGAGACACATTGGCTGCAGAGTTCTCAGCACAGAGCTCGTTATTCTGAAACTGAGTTTCCCAGTTAGCTGGAAAGAACTTGACTGCTTTTACCCTTCGGATGGCATTTTGACTCCTATAATAACTTTGTCTGCTCTAGACTGATGAGCAGAGATTCCTTTAACAATGCCACAGTGATAGGCTGGTTACACTTTCTGTGGGAAAGAAACTTGCCTTGTAGTTGGCCATGAATTTAGGGAGAGCCTTTTAAAACTCTATTAGCAATTCAGCTGGGTTGTCTCTTCAGACCGGTACATCCCACACGTGTCTCGTGAGGGTGCTTCCTTGAACCACGCGCTTTGGGAGATGCAAATAGGCGTCAACTTAGACCAAGCTGGAAGTCCTGAGTCTTCTTACACCCAGCATGAACCCAGTGCCTCTGTTACGTAGTTTTGACTGCTCCAGCTGGACACAGGAACCCCCTGACAACCCTCTCTGTCGTCAGGTATATCAGCTGTATCTCTTCCTGAAAAGAGCAAACAGTGTATTGCACACGATTGCCAGGAACCTCAACAGAAACTGCATAGCTCACAGGTCCAGGAACCCAGTGGCCAGGCTGGTGCTCTCACCCCAGCATCGTTTCTGTCTGCAGCTTGCATAATATCTGTCCTGCCTTCACAGGCAACTCATCACAGGGTTAAAGAGACTCAGGAAAATGAGAAAGACTGAGAAAATCTAGTTTGTTTTGTTTACAGAAGTGTCCACTAAGGAAGAAAGGGCAACTGTTTTCAAGTGGGTGAAAGGTCATTGCAGAGAGGAAGAGCTGACCTGTTTATTATCTGTGCTGTGGACAAGACAAGGAGGAGTGTGCTTGGATTGCAGTAGGGTAGATCAGGGAAAAGCTTCCTACAAGTAAGGAGGTCAAGGACAGAAAACGGTTATCAGGAGGGCGTGGTGTTGCCAACACTTCACATTGGGCATGCCCTAGATAGAGGAAGGGCACGGGTGTAGGATGAGCAGGCAGAGACCTGTTGAGTCTGAAGGGTGGAGAGTGGCCTTAGTGCCCCTGATCAGAGTCCATGTCACCATGAGCAGCAGCAGAGAGTCTAACATCCCTTTTCCCCCTCCACTTACAGGGCTGCATAATTATCTGGCACAGGTATATCTCGTTCAGACTTATTTTCCAAGCACAGTCCTGATATTGCAGAGCTGAGAGAAGAATGCAGGTAAGCTACTTCTCAGTCATCTGTTCTGCCTGCTAGACCACAAGCACCACCGTTCTCCTAAAGATGAAATGAAGGCAGACCAATGATGAGTTTTCCCCAGCCCCATTGAACACAGACATGTTAACAACAGCAGCCCCTAGTCCTAGGGGGCCACGGCAGAGCTTAATTAGAAGGTGAGGGGAAGCGATTTGGTGGGCTCTAAAGGTGTTCTCAGCGTTTCCCCAGGGATGTGACCATGAGCAATAGACGATCTCCATGCCATCTTTTCTGTAGCAGGTAATATTTTCATGATGTCAGGCATGCTGCTGCCTTTTTTTTACAATAAAGCTCACCTAATCAAAACAAGTCAGAGCTTATCTAAGCTGCTAACTGGAGATATCTCTGTGGTGGCTACGGAGCTGGGTTTCCTAGCAACCCAAAAGGCATTAGACATGGCTTTGTCGACATTTATCTGTTACATACAAAACCCTCCTGTTTGAATAATGTTATGGGTGTGACATCAACTGACAAAAGCCAGAAAATTCAGAGCTAGGGCTGATTTTCTAGCTCGCTGCTCATTATGCTGAAGCACAAAAGGCCCAGGCGTGTGAATGGTGAGCACAGCAAACAGAAGTTTATATTTCCTGGCTCTTGTCCCAGAGTAGATGCCATTTAAATGCAGTGCTTGGTATTAATTTCCCTGTGTAAGACAGGCTTAATGCTCAGAGTAGATAGCGTGCGGTCAGCCTTCCCATGGTCTCTCTTCTTCCTTGCATAAGGAAAGAGGTATCTCGGCCTTTCTGTGATCTTTGGTTTCTCCAAGGTGAAGCTAGGTTTCACATCAGTGTTTTCAAAGGTGAAGGCTGCAAGCCTGTTCTGTTCAGGGTCAGTACTCTGTCCTTTGGTGGCAAAGACAGCTATCGCTACTAGACCAGGGTGGAGCTGGTGAGGACACGCAGACTACAAACACTCCGTCTTGCTGCTGGTGTACAGCTATAACTTTCAAGGAATTCTTGGTATGGAATGTGGTATGGATCTTGTTATCAAGAGTTATGAGAACAAAAGGACCAGAGAAAAAAGACCTGTGGTCTTGGATTAAGGAGTGATGAGTGCTCTGAAGAGCGGTACTTCAGCCACGTCTTTTACTTCTCCGCTTGTAGCAATAGCAGCATTTAAAATCTCACACCTAGTGAACTAGACTGATGGAGGAAGGGATGGAAGAACTACCATTGCTGCTGATCGCCACTTCAGACCCTTGGGGAATAAGCCCTCTGGAAGTGAATGAGAACTGAACAGCTCTGTACAGATTTCTTGAGTAATTCCACAGGATTTAACAGGAAATGGTTGGCTTCAGGTCTGTATAATGTGGCTTAAAAGCACGAGGGGGAAAAAGTGCTGGTGTTTACAATCTACCAACTGGGGTAAATCACCCTAATCTGACTTGTAAGCAATTCTTTGGACCAGCTCAGTCTCTAAATGCACACCTCATGTATGTAATTGCAGTGCTCTAGTGGTTCGTCTGTGCATCTACCTCACAAAAAAGAACATCCCTGCTTTGACATTTGTTTGGGATCTGACACAAAGGGTTTATCTCCATGTGAATTTTTCCAGCCCCGTTATGAAACCTCTGAAACTGTTTGTAAAGAAAGTTCTGGTGGAACTTAGCCAGAGTTGAGCACTGTGGGGTTGGTTGTAGGGAGAACTCTTTGCGTTGCTGTCAGTGGGTGAGCAGTCATGCTTTCATCCTCTCTGTTCCTAATTGTAAGCTTCATTAACATAAGAGCTGGTGGTGTGCTCCCCAGTCAAGGATGCCGTAGCATTTCAACTCCAAGGGGCTGGTGGAATAAAGGCTCCTTTACATCCTCTTTGCTGGCCACAGGCAGCATTTTAGCAAGTGTACGATGAATGCATATGCTACCTATGCCACAGTGCAGGGAAATGCCTGTGCACAGACCTTTGAAAGAAAGAGAGGCAGAGGTGGTTCTTGCAGTTTCTGCCTGCATCGTCTTTACTGTCTGTCCATTTGCTCCCCATTTAGTCTCCCCTCTGGCAGAGCCTCTGTTGCGTGTGTCAAGATAGGACAGTGGGAGCCCATGATGTTCAGCCTCCGCGCAGGTTGTTCCATGGGCTGTAGAAATCCTGGAATCCACATGCCCCACTTTTCAAAGTTTGGATTTTGGGTGATTTTTTTCTTCTGAAGGGGAAGGATAAGAGAAGAAGGGATGAGTTCTCACAGCTCAATGCAGATTAGTGGTATGCTCGTGTCCATCCATGCACTGAGGTGCATGAAACACCCCTATTTTCTCCCAAAGTGCTTATTTGTAATGCATGCGTGAACTCAACAGGCTTGAAATATTTAGTGAACATTCAGATGAACTGAGTGCACGGAGGGGCAAAACGAGCAGAGATCATTGAATACGCAGCAGTCGTAGCAGACTGTTCCATATTCTCTGTGGATAATACAGCTGGAACAATATGACTGGAGTTTTAAAATACCTAGGGAATTCTGTCTTAAGATACTTATCAATGATACGTGCAAACTTTAACGTTGAACCTTGTTATCTCTAGTTGAAGTACAAACAAACCCCTTAAGTGCACGATAAAGTATGGTAGAACAGAGAACAGTTTTCCTTTGCCATTTTTTTAGTGCTCAAGTAAGTAGGGTCTCTGAGAAAGTCTCTCCTGGAACTGAACTCTGTCTAGGAGAAGCCACAAGCTTCCAAAGGCAGGTGGATTAAAACTCAGAAGACAAAAGTGTCTCATTTGGCTGTGTTTGAAATGCTGAGTGAGATCAGTAATGACCTGTGAAGTCCTTCAGCGCTGGAGAAAACCATGCTAGATGAAAGCGTAGGTTTCCAGTTGTATTCCAAGTAAGCCTCAAGCTGTCCCTTTGCCTTGTTCTGAGCAGGACCCTCAAGTCACAGTCTGCATCAGTGCATCCATTTCAGCTAACACATAATTAACTGCTACATTAAAGCACTGAGAAAATTCTAGTGCCTGATGCCACTGCTGGCAGAACCACAATCCACAGCAAGGTGCTCAGAATGCCTGAGCCTTTCTGGTGATGCACAGCAGGTTCAAGGTGAAGGTCTCCTCTGCTTGGGCTTCCCTTCACTCTTCTGATCTTGATGGCACCAAGAAGCTCTGCCCCGGGTTCCACAGCTCACACTACATCCAGCTCCCTTACATAGAGCTGGGAACTCATGCCCGGCTGTTTAATTTGGAAGAGAAATATGAAGGTCACTGGGGAAGGTAATGGAGTCCTGTTGATTGAACGTGTGGCCAAGGGCACCACAAGAATATAATCTGCTTTGTTGGGGATGTGATAAACCAGGTTTATGTTCACAGTTAGCAAGCGGGCTTCTGAGCATTACTGCTCCAGATAATCCAGACAGCAGAGCAATTAGATATCACTCCGGTCCCCTAATAGGGCTTTAACCTAAGGATTAGGCTGTTTTAATAATTGTAGGGTTTTCTAAAACAGCACTAAAATAGACTCATTTATTTCCTACTTGTTTCTTGCTCTTTGTTCACACACGTGTTCATGTACTTGTCCACTTCTGTGACCGAGCTAAGGCAGTTTAAGAGGGTCCCTTTCTATCAGGGACCTGCATGTCCTGTACTGGACAGGGTTGTGAGACCAGTTCCCTGCCTGCTTTCATTTTGACTTTCCCTGTTACTTGTCTTTCCCTTTTTCCCCTCTCTACTTGGATGACAGGCTGGAAAATGTTCCCTCTGCCCTTCCTTTGTTGCTTTTTACATCCATTTGGCAGAACAAGACAAGGGCAAATCCCGTTCTGGTACGTCTCAATGGGCCTATTGGACACCACAGGCACAGCCAGTTCCAATGCTCTGTTACCCTCACTGGGAAGAAGTTTCCTCTGATATTGATATGGAACCTCCTCTGTTCCAGCTGGCACCCAGTGCCCCTTGTCCTATCACCAGATGACCTTGAGAAGAGCCTGGCTCCATCCTCCTGATACCCACCCATCACAGATTTATAGACATTGATGAGGTCCCCCCTCAGCCTCCTCTCTCCAAGCTCAAGAAACCCAGTTCCCTCAGCCTTTCCTCATCAGGGAGCTGTTCTACTTCCTTCATCATCTTTGTTGCTCTATGCTGGACACCCTCCAGCAGCTCTGTGTCCTTCTGGAACTGAGGGACCCAGACCTGGACACAGTACTCCAGATGCAGTCTCACTAGTGCAGGGTAGAGGGGGAGAAGGACATCCCTCTATCTGCTAACCACCCCCCTTCTGATCCCCCCCAGGATGTTTGTTGGCCCTTTTGGCCACCAGAACACATTGCTGGCTTGGAGTCATGCTGCTGGCCACTAGGACCCCCAGGCCCCTTTCTCCTACTACTGTCCAACAGGTCAGGAAGGCTTCAAGGGGATTTCATTACTGTCTATAAATCCATGAGGGCTGGCTGTCAAGAAGAAAGGAAGACTCTCTTTTCAATGGTGTCAGACAGGACAAGGGGTAATGGTTGCAAGCTAGAACAGAGCAAGTTTCACCTCAATATGAGGAGAAACTTCTTTACTGTAAGGGTTATTAAACATTGGAATGGGTTGCCCAGGGAGGTTGTGTAGTCCCCTGCTCTGGCGATGTTTCAGACCCGTCTGGATGGGGTTTTGTGTGGTTGATTCAGGATTTTAGCTGGTTAGGCTTCTCAGTATCCTACTTGGGCAGGAGAGTTGGTGCTGATGGCCTCTGAAGGCCCCTTCCAACCCTAATAAACTGTATAAACTGTGTGTAAACAGCATCCATGTGTTGCTCACAGTTTGTGTGGAGCAGATTGAAGGAGCCCTGTGATTTATTCCCTTTGGATGTGATCTGCTGGAGCTTTCCTTAGTTGCCACAGCCATGAATGTAGTTCCTTCCAGTGAAACCTGGCCAGAAGAGACAATATACACATATACCCATCTAAATCCAGTATCATCAACTGAGTGAAAGGGAATAAATATTGCAACCACTGCATTTCCCTCTCCTAATCAGTCTTCTGTGGGTATTCCCTTACTGGAAAAATAAATGAGTGCTCATTAAGGTGAAAGCAGAATACAACGTGAAAACTTCCAAAGTGCCTGTGGCTTGTATTCACACAAATTAAAATGCCTCAGCTCCAGGAAATCCTGGGCCTTTCTTTTTTTTCCTGTAGGTTTTAGTTTCAAAATCAACACTGCAGCACAAGAGACCTGCTGGTGTCCTGCCTATTGCAGCCCGTGCTCCCTCAGCCCCACTGACCCTAACAACAGGTTAGCACCGCACCGGTACCTGGTTCACTGTCAGGAGCCAGGGGAAAGGGCTGCCAGGTGAAAGTACCTCTAACATGGGCAGGCATCATTCAGGCACCATCATCCCACTGAACAACAGGAGTTTCTTTGGGTTTCATCCCTTTGTAAGTTTCTGATGAGGTTTAATCTTAAACAAAACCATGTTATTTGCAGCTAGTGAGCTTGTTTGTCAGTTTGCATTAGAAATAACAAAACCATGCCTCAAATCTGCTCCTCTATGATGTGCCCACAGTGTTTTCTGCTGACGACTCACTGCTGTTTAGGCAGGTTTTACTCTTTCCCCTCCCACACACACATTGCTCCTGTATTAGTTTCGGCCAGAGGATCCTTCTGCTCCATCCATCATGGAACCCAGTAGCTGTCCCATTGTGTTGGATGGCTGTTACTTTTATCAGGGCTTTCAGGGTCTTAACTGAACCTGAAGGAAATGTTCTCAGTGCTTTCATCAGATGTGTGTAAGGCATATTGATGCCTCCTGGCATTGCTAGTCCTCTTGAAAACAGTGGGCCAAGTATCACATCTTAGATGAACCATTCTCAGCTGGGATGTGTTCCTCATGAAAACCTCAGCCGATCGATAATGAAGTTATTCCCTTTCTGGAACATCTTTGATTACCACAATCCAGTGGCTTTGTTACAGCTTTGAGGACGTTTCCATGCACACAACTGAATTCTGCACGGTGACATAATGTTCTCTCCAGTTGGAGGGATCGTGTAATAATAATGGCCAGCATGGTAGAAATTGCTTACAACAAATCATGATTGAACAAACTGCCTGAGGACTCAAAAAGTCAGCAAAGCCCGTGTTTTGGGTGCAAAGTGATGTTGTCTACTGGTCTGCGTGGAAATGTGCACATTACTTATGTGTGGAAACGCTTGTCAGCTGAAGAGAAAAAATAGCTGGTATTCTCTCAGGTTAGATCTGATGAATAACTGCCTAGAAACTAACCTAATATATGTATGCTAGGCACCAGAATGTTCTGTGGCCCAGGCCACGTTATGTAAGGGTTTAACTTTTAGGTGATTAAATATCATGAGGCAGAAAAACGAGGTGAAGAATGTCTGTGGTGTGTGCTGGTGATCTGAGCGATGCTATAGACATGTGTGTCAGCAGACCTCAGTTTTGCTCCATCCTGCCATCACCTCAACTGCCTGCCTTCCTGTTGCCTTCTGGGGTCTTCTCCAGGAGTGGCAAATGCTGCTCTAAAACCTACCCAGCTGCTTGGTCTGCTGTTTGCATGGCATCACCAAGTAGTGCCCTTGCAGCCACTGGCCTCTGAGCTTTTGTATAAGGTTACTGCTTCAGTTTGAGTTATGTGGGATCAGAATGAGCTGTGCATCTATAGATGGTTTCCTGTGCTCTTCTACCTATTCCTCATTGGATTGTAGTTTCACAAATACAGTTTCATTAGAAAGGCCTGCAGCAGAGATTGCCTTCCCACTCTTTCCTGTTGACATCCTACTGCTTATGCGTGCTGGGCAGACTACTTTTTGTCTTCCCTGCATGGCCAGTATCACATATTTATAGATGCATGGAGGCCACTTGGGTTTAATTTTACAGTGTCTCTGTAGAAAGCAGTTAATTTGGGGCCCAGGAACATAGGGATCAGTTCCTCACTTGATGTACAGATACTTGGATAAGTCAGTTAATTTCTGTTTTTGTCTTAGTCTTCTTGTTTCGAATGGTGATGACATTTAGATATGCGCTATGACAGCAGGCCAGAGCTGACTGCTGCAGTCCTGGGCATCACCAGCACAGCTTTAAGCTTACTACCACTGGTAGTGAAGCAGGAGATCTCATCCCGGGTTTTCACACCCGTATGGTCCAAGGCAACCAGTGCTGTGCCCCAGGCAGAGCTGCAGCTGTGGCACAGGCTCACTTGAGTGCCTTGCCTGGTTCTGTGGCGCAGTGGGCAGCCTGAAGAACAACACAGCGCAGAGTCTTTTGGTTCTTCTTCTAAGAGGAGCAAGAACTACTATTTAAAACTGTGTTTTCTTAGTGAAAAATATTTCTCTCTCTTGAGAGAGAGGAATATTTTGAAGAGGTAGGAGTTGCAGCAATGAAACGCTGACTGTGACACAGCTAGCCTTGTATTCACGTCTGTCAGGGACAACCACCAAACATCGAGGAGGTCAAGGCAAGAAGCAGAACAGAAGGCTAATGGTGGTAATCTTCACTAAGAAAAAAACATTCCTAATATCCCATACTGAAATCTTACATGGGGCATGATTTATATTCCCTATGGAATTCTTTGATTCTGTGCTTATGATGCCCTTTCAACTCATTAAACTGCTTAGGTTCCCTTGAATCTACACTTTCATTCCATTCTCTGCTTGGATAACAGACTGTGACTATGCATTTCCCTGTCTAATCATTCACCGTCTGATAAAATACTCTCTGAAAGGTTCTGAATTACCCAACTTTCCATGCAGTGACTCTCTACCAAATCTCTGATAAGAATATTCTATGGGAATATATAGTTCTGTGGGACTTCAGAAGGACAGCCAGGTGTTGTGAGGACTTTCCGATACTATACTTCCTCTCGGAGCCTCCGTGTTGAAATACAGTCTGGTAAGGTGATTTTTCTTTAGGAGTAATATTTTTCCTGCTGTGACCAGTGCTTGCTCAAAGTAGAAGAAATAGGATTTTATTTCCCACTTAAAATCTATCTTCTTCCTCTGATGTAGCTGCTTGGCTTCTTTTCCAGCTGACCTGTGCCTGGTCCGGCCATGCACAAATTTGAGTGAAAAAATGTCAATTTTTTCCAAGATTGGGGCTAAATCTTGGTAACGAGCTCCAGTCAGAGTTCAGATTGGGAAAATAACTCATTTTGATTGATTCACATGCTTCTAAAATCCTAAATTACTAAACTTTTAGGAGGCTTGGACACTACACGAGAGTACTGCTTGTGCGTTTATTTCAAGTTACTTGTCTTGACTGTTGACTTCTTTAGTGCTGCATTTAGTCTCTGGTTCAAGTCTGTGCCCACATACTATGGTGTTGAATCAGTTCCTTAAGGAGAAGACACTCTTGCAGAGCTGGAATCAAGTCAGCATGAGTAGAAGTGCTTGAATGTACCTTGCATTTTGGATTTGCTTCTTACACACGTTGCTTTCACTCACAGCTTTCTAGCCTTTTCAGTCTCATGCGTTGGGGATTTTCAGTAGCTGCTTAGAAAACAGGGTGACTTAGATGGACTGCAGCAGATCTAAGGCTGAGGTTCAAGAACCTGTCAGTGTTTGCCTGCTGAAGGCATGGAGTAAAAGAACAGGGATTAATTTATTCAAGAGTGCCTATAAACACATTTTATTCCCTGCATATAGTCACCCAATTCATTCAGAAACCACAGAAGCAGGGATTTTTGACGTGAAAAGGTGTGTTAGGTCCCCTAGGTCTCTTCTGAGCCAATGGTGGGGTAGAAGTGAGGAAAAATTGACACTTGCAGGGGAGTTTTAGGTGTTTGGTACCACACACACTTCAAACTTAAATAAGCACAGGGTTCATTTGGGCTACAGAGGCTGACTTTGAGCGCCCTTGAAGTCTGCTATTATGCGTTTTGGCAAGCAAGTAGAGAAACAAGCCAGATGCATCCATTTAGTCATATAGAGAAGTTTCTAGTAAAATTCTGCACAATGGGGTAGTGGCAGTGTACTTGGTAAAGCTATATGCTTTTTTTAAAAATAGTGCTATTGATTCTGTTAGTGCGTGTACCAAATGTTAGCACATTCATTAGAACAGCAGCCTTCCAAACACTGCTGTAGCGAACCAGCGGGCCTGGAGTCGATACCCATTTGAATACTGGCTCACTTTCAAAGGGCAACTTAAAATTAGGGCATTGACTTTTCATGTTATAAAGGAAAGATTTTAAAGGGAACATTTATCAACTAGAGTCAGGCAATATTTGTGAAAGACAGCTGGGCTGCCACCGCGTACAGCACTGGCAAAACCACACCATGTATGATTATACATATATATTGATATCTAGAGTAAGGTCTGGTGTGAAAATAAAGAGGAAGTCATTTATCTAGGGAAACTTTTGGTTCTAAACTCCTTTGGGGTTATATTGGAGCATCACTGAATAGGAATGTAATGTATTACAGTGATTAAATAAATACCGTGTCCATGTCCTTATAACGTAGTTTTTGTATAGCACAGCGAACAAAGTAGCACGCTAGGACAAAGACATCCTTTGTTGGCAGTAGGTTTGTGTCAGTTAAAAAAAAGATCAGGCAACGTGGTAGAGTCAACTTTTTTCTCTCTCTCTGTAAGGATGAGAGATGAGGGAAGAAAAGTGAAGGTCATTCTGCTTCTCTCAAATCCACTATGAATTTGTGACTTTATTTTTGCTTTTCCTCTGTTGTTTCTGTTCACACAACACTTCAAATGTTTATGGTCCCTGGGAAAAGGCTCTTCAGAATGGATTCGGTACCTGTTATGCACACATCTCTCTACTCTTATGGTAAACCCATGAGGATGATGTATGTCTGTGAGGAATGAATGTTCCCATTATCAGGGTACTGCTAAACTGATTATCTAGTATCTGTGGGGTTCATTTGATTCGTTGGTTTTCTTGGCAGGGGTTCTTTTAGCCTAGATAAGGTCACCGACCCAGTTCACCACACTGTTCCACTGTCAAATACTCACCTGGAATGCTGTTGTGACATTGCTTTAGCAGCCCTGAAAATGGCAACAAGAACAAAGCTGAAACTCCTGAAGTATCCTATTTTTCTTTCTTATGTAAGGACAAAACAAGAACTTCAGAGTTCCCTGACACAAGAGCTTTAGTTACGTAGAAAAGATTATGCATTTCCAGAGTTACGTGCAAGTTTAACTACCTTCAGTCACCCTTCAGAGTGGATTGCTCCATTACTGCTGTGACTGCAGGATATTATCTGGGTGAATCATAGAATTATAGAATCATCAGGGATCGAAAGGGACCTTGAATGATCATCCAGTCCAATCCCCCTGCCACAGCAGGATCACCCAGACCAAGTCCAGACGGGTTCAAATGTCTCCAGAGAAGGAGACCCCACAAACCCCCCAGGTAGACCACTCCGTTGCCCCTTCACCCTCCCTGGGAAGAAGTTATAGAATCACAGTGAGGTGCTTGATGCCAGGGGGTATCACTGTATCTTCAGTAGCAGCTCCCACCTGGCCCAGGGGCACCATATCCAAGCTGGGACTGCTGCTATGGATACTGAATTCAGTGACATCTTCACAAAATCCAGTGTTGATCTATTCCTGATTCCCAGCCACAGGCTGAAGTCATTGAACTGCATTTCCCCTCCTTTCTACATTGGCCTCTGGTTCTCTTTTGTAATGCAAAGTAGGAGTCTAAGAGGATTATTTCCTTGGTTTTATTGTTTACAGGTCCTGTTAATTTTCAAGCTGCTTGCCACTGTGACTTGTTTGGTGAGGTCTGAGTTTTGCATACTTCCCTTAAATCTCAGCGGTGGCACACTGAATCGTGCTTTAGTGATGTTATTCCATGGCAAGCAATTAGAGTAAGCAAATGTCTTCAGATACCCAGTTGGGAATGGAAGCAAAAGATAGGAGAAATCTCTCTCTATGACTCCTTCTCTTCAGCTGTCCTCATAGATGGTACTGGCTGCCTCTTCCCAGTGATTAATCTTATAATAAGAAGTATTATATAGAAACTGTAATTCTGAACAAGGCTCAAACGTTTCTAAGGATGAGACTGTAATTTTTTCATGTTGAACGCGTTATTACTGCAAAAGTGTTTTGTTCTTTGTCTCAAGATGCACATCCCAAAGATTTGTATTTCCTCCTCAGAGACAGAGAGTGTGTATTTGGGTAGTCAGCCTGTGAAAACATAGTTTTAAGAGTTTTATTTCCCCCCACATATTATGACCTCTCTGAAGCCTCTCCTGGATCTCTTTCTACTAGTAACACTGACTAAATCTGGGCTCTAAAGTCTATGGGTTCACCCAGAAGTCTTTATTATGTTATATTGCATTTCCCTTGTCACAAAGGTTTATCTCAACTCCTGCCCATCTCATCATGTATGTGGAGATGAGATTAATTAATTCATTAATTATTGTGCTAATGGGCCAAACCATCAGCAAAGCAAGAAGGGTTCAATACCACCTGTGAAAGCTGCGGGCAACATGAAAATTTAGCTATGTTCAGGGTGAAAAGCAACAAGACACGTTGTCTTCACACAACATAAAAAACCCCAACACAAAGGCATACATGCACTACTCACATGTTCTTATGTAACCAGGCTGAGCTTCCTTCTCTATCCATTCAAAGGGAAGAGACTTCCAGCAGCTGTTGTTCTTGTGGAAACGTGGACTTCATTCAGTCCCATTGCACAGGTTCCTCAGTGTTAGCGGTCTGAGGGATGTGCTTCCAAGCCAGTCTTCCATTTCCAGCATGGCCATGAGAGAAGAAAACCTCTCCATTTCAGTGAACAATGGATTGCAGGTGAAACCTTTCCCTTACTGATCTCTGAGATTCCAAATCTCCACTCTCAATTTACCATCTTTCAAAGGCAAGATAGTTGCCATGCTCAGCTCCAGCAGCATGTGTTCTTCTCTGAACACAGATGAAGTTGTGAAGAAGAAGCAGGAAACCAGAAGCTCTAAACCAGTCATGCCAGTTTGCAGAGTCACAAAAATTCAGCTTGGAATTCCAAGCCGAACATCACAAGTTGCTGTAGCAACTTCCTAATGCCTCAGGCAAGAAACCCACTTAAATTCAAACCAAAACATCTTGTCTTGTTATTTGATGAATGCCAAGCAATAGCTTTCAACTTTTCCTCCATTAAGGTTTCATCTGGAGCTGAGTATCTCCAAAATTTACCCAGGAAAAAGTAATCAATAGCATAAGGGAATGGAGAACTGAGGAGCAAATATGGAGGTCACGAGTGGCTTCTGAGTCTTGTCATTATACCACCAAAAAGCACCAAAGGAGCCAGTGAAGTCAATCCTTACTTCCATTTAAAGCACGATTTCAGAGGGTGGGTTTAAATGAAGCTGTTAGAGCAGAAATTCTCAGATGGTACCTGATTCAAGACTCATTTAAAACATCAGTTTAAGACACTTGCCCCCTATGTCAGAAAAGTTTAATTCCTCAACCGTGAAGTGACCCAAATATAAAGTGATACCTGTGTCTGATTTTATGAGATGAGACTTCTTTAGGTTTTACTCTGTTTGTAAACTGAGGTTGCCATGGATGTGCTGAATGCTGAATTACATTTGTCTAGCTAACCTTTCTCCTTCTAACCTTCTCCCTCTAGTTTTGGGCATGATGTAGCTGTTGGTGACCCAGGTAGGGTCTACCACGTGGATTGCATGGCAAGCTCTGAGAAACACCTAGTGTAGACACTATTTGCAAATCAGCAAAGTTGCCAAGCGTAGATTAGTTATAAAAAATTAGCTTTTTACATCCTTTTTAGTTTTTCCTCTTGCAAAACTGCAGCGCTAGTTAACCCCACTAAACTTCACCTTTAATGATGCCTTTCTGTAAGTAAACCAAGGTCCCATGTAATTTCTCTCCATGAAGAAAGCAAAACCCAGCAGAACTTGCTGCTTGCAGCGAGGAAGGAGGGTAAAGCCCCGCTTTGCCCATGCCAGTTCCATCTACCTTCACACCCACAACAGAAGCTGGTCCTGTTTGAAGGATGGATGTAACATGTCCCCAGCTGGCAAGGCTGTGCTGAGAGCTGCAATGACTGCAATCAAAGCTGCTCTTTGCCTTCTGTATGGATGGATATAGCAGGGAGGGTAAAGAAAGCAAGGTGATTCCCCCAGGGATGGATAGGACATGAGGCTAAAGCAGAAAGGGTAACAGGAAACTGCTAAGAAATCAAGATGTTTTCTGTATGTTCTGAACCCAAGTTGTTAAATTACCCCCCAATTTTATTTTTCATCCAAAAATGGGCTCCTTCCTGACTAGACAATTATCTATTTGAAGTCTAAATTACTTTGAGATGAAACTAAAAATAATATTTCTTGATTTGAAAATTCCATTTTAATTGGGTGTTGCAGCCCCATGGAATTTAAAGAAACAGAAACTCTCTGAAGCCAAATGGCAGATACATGATTTGAAAGTTGATGACAAATCTGTCATTCCTTTGATCCGATTACATTACGAGGTCTTTCCTCCACAAACCATTAAAAAGCATTCATAAGGCCAGAGAGGTGCTAGTGAAATCCTGCCTTTGTCATCCAGAACCCTGCGCAGGATCGTGTGGGCTTAAATAAAACGGATCTCGATAGTTTACCTTAAAACTCTCTGCCCTTTTCCTTAGTTCAGCTGAATCCTATGAAATAGATACGCAGCTTGGAGAAGTTCTTCACACCCCCACGAATGCTAAAAATGGCCCTGATACAACATGTATTTATGTAACTAAATCATCTGCATTAATATATTCCTTTCCTTCCTGCAAGCAGCACAGGAGGGACCCAGGCTGACACATTTCCATGTAGCCCCTTCCATTCTTCTCCATGCATTCAGGGCAGCAGGGATAAACTGTGTTTTCCCTGAAAAAGCAGGCTACTAGAGAAGCAGGGATAGGATGTGATTACTGACAGCTTGTTCTGCTGCAAACCTGCAGTCTAAGCTTTTGGGCTCTCTCGCTTGGAATATTCAGTACCCTGTTATCAATCAGAATTGCTTGGTAACAAGAGTTATAGTCAATGCTGTTATCCTGATCTTCCTGACTAAAAAGAGCATTAAAAACAAAACGGAGCCTTTAACCTCTTGTTCACATCTGGCAGGAGGAATGGAAAAATATCTCTGCTTGGCAGCAATTTCCCGTCCTATTTGTCACCGTCGTGTTCAGGTGCACTCGTAGTCTCTTGATCACAGCCTGTCCCCAGGCACCGGGGTGGGTCTGCAGCCTGACAAGATGGCTCAGACTCTGCTGGAACAAAGAGAGGGGCTTTATCTTCGCCTCCCAGGGCTGACTCTCCAGGCTGGGATGGAGACATGTTGTCAGGAAGGAAAAGAGGAGTGAGTTACAGCTACTGCTACTAATAGGCTCAGAGAAAGTCTCGGTAACATCACTCCATTTAGCATTAAGCCCAGGAAATTCCACAGCCAACAAGCCTCCCTGTTTTTCTTATGGAGACTTAGGTACCAGCTCCACTCCCTATGGGTACCTTCTGCTGAGGATGCCACGGTCCTTCCATGCACCACGGCTTGCTGGGATGGTTCCCAGCTGCAAGTCCGATGCTTGGTGGCTTGTATTATTCCCAAGGGGCTGTCCTGAAGAATAACCTCCCAAGCCTGTTAAACTGACACTTGCTGCCCCAACCTGCTGCCTGCTGTGGAAATAAATCCTGACCGGCAGGCAGAATCTAACCGGTACTCTCAGCAGCAGCTAGCAATCTCAATAAGCAGCCCGCTCTCCTTTCTCTCCCTCCACCCCATTTCTCTTGTTGCTATGTTGAAATGAAGGCAGAGACATGCTGAGAGAAGCAGTGCAGTGCTCTGTTTGCAGGATAACGTGCAGAGCGCACGTATGTGTTAAAGCTGTATGGCGTTACAACGAGGCAGGAGCGTTTAAATGCAAGCCCCAGGGAATTTGCTATTCTGTGTGGGTGGATTTCAATTGTGAGGTTGGCAGCTCTGGTATCCTGTTCTCTAATGCCATGGGATGAGAAAAAAATTGGCTTTTCTGTCAGAGCAGTTGATTATTGAATCCGCACCAGCTGTTCACCCTAATCCAAGCTTTCTGTGCTCCCTTCTTGTAACAGAGGCATCCCTCATCCCTCCGTCCATCTATCCATCCATCCATCTCCCCGTTCTCATTTTTGAGGGTCGTTTTTAATCCTTCAGAAGGGTGGTTAGAAGGTATCAGCCATTAAACCAAGCGTCAGAACCAGCAGGGGTAGTAACAAATGAATGACAGAAGAAAGGCGCTCCCAGCCCTGTATTGAGACTTGAATTTTATTTCATAGCTGCTGCAAGATGGGGGGGGAAAAAAAAAAGCTATCATGAATCAGAAGGCAGAGAAACATTTTTTAACAGTGACATCTGACTCCGTGCCCAGCAAACTGTGTGGGATTAGAGCTGGAGTGAGTCCCGAGCTGGTGCGGAGCTGTGGCTGTCCCTCCCACCCTACCAGGAGCTGAGGGACCTGCTCCCAGGCATGCAGCAGCACTACTGCAAAGAAGGAGAAGAAAATCTTCTGTCTCTCCCCCCCACCCCTCCTTGTTTTTTAATGTTTTGTTATACTAGTAAAGGGGGAGAAAGGGGTGAGATAAGAAGTGAGTTCTTTCTGGGTGCTTCTCACTCAGCCTGCAATGTTATATAAGGCTGGCACAGCTAATGCCTGCTGTGCTTCACCATCAGCCTGGCTGCTTCACACAATTATTTCATCGGTCTCTCCTACTAGACATCACAGTTCTATTGGATTAGTCACATTTATTAGGGTGGCAGCTAAAATAAAATTAACAAGCAGAGGGGCCCTGTTGCAAAAGGAACTGAGTGAACGTGGCTCCGGGTGGTCCTTGTCCCAGAGACATTCAAACCTGCTGGGGAAGGAGGAAAAAGGACAAGGGGGTGAGACACGGGAGCCAAAAGAGGGGTGTGAAAGCAGCAGGAAGAAGGCCATTTCCATGAGGAGCTTTGGCAGGAGTGGGTGAGTTGAAGTGGGAATAAACCAACTGGGAATAAAAAGCAGCAGGAGAAAGGACATTGAAGGGAAGAGTAGGATGGAGGGAATGGTGGTACAGTAGATGACAAGCTGAGGGACAGAGGTTGATGGTGAGGGGGAAAAAAAGGGGTTTCTTAAAAAAGCAGCCAGCACAGCAGATCCTCCCTGCCTGGTGGCTGCTGCCCATTTTGACCCATTGTTCAATTTCTTTACATCATTCTTCTGCCTGAAAGGTGCCTCCTCCCTGCTCTCCATGTCACAGTCTCACAGTACTGATGAGGCTGGAAAAGACCTTAAAGATCATCCAGTCCAACCTAAAACCAACCAAGTAACCCTAACATCTGCCATCTAGCTCATGCCACTCAGCACTTCATCCAGCCTGACCTTGAACACCTCCAGAGACAGCGACTCGACCACCTCCGTGGGCAGCCCGTTCCAAACCTGGATCACTCTGTCAGTGAAAAACCTTTTCCTCTTGGGCTTGAATAGTTACTCCATGCTTTGTGAAGGGGCAGCCCGTAGCCTTCTTTCTGGAAATCTTGGTTGAATTTCAGGGACTGATTGTGATGCTAGAATCATGTAAACTGGAAAACAGTGTTGGCACTAGGGATTGCACATTCGAGTTTGTAGAGCACACATCTGGGATGCTCTGGGCATGCTGGGGGAAGCGGACTGTGTGACCTGAGAAGGGACAGGTGGATGGTCACGTACAATAGAATTCCTATATATTTTGATGGAAAAATAAACCCTTGAAGTGACTACTTCCAGTAGCTGGAGATGCCAAACTGTTTGTGTAACCTAACTAACAATGTAAAACTGGTTATCTGGACAATTTACAGACAAATCTCCATCAAGAATTGGCTTGGCAAGCCATTAGCTGACAGATGTTAATAGAAAAAGATGCTGACTGTGTTCCTTGGATGATAAGAGAGAGGAATCATCCCTTGCAGTAATGTGATATTTTCCTTTGCAAGTGGCATCGGTGACATCGTGAAGTTGTAGAGAGGAGTTTCAAAAAGATGGAGAAATTGGAGATAATACCTTCTAGGAAAAGCCTCACAATGCTTAACCTGTTACCAAAAAGAAGACTGAGAAGTGGCTTAACTGTAGTATAAGTACCTTCATGGGGACAAAATACCAGGTAGTCAAGAACTCTTTAAATTAGTGGAGAAAAGCACAATAAGAAACAAAATCCCTACGGCTGCAGACAAGCTGACCAGAGAAACTGAAATGCAAAATTAGGCATAGTTTGCTTTGTTACAGAAGGCATGATTTCTGACTGAACACATTTCAAGGGCTGAATTCTTCACCTTGGGATATGCCAGATGAGATTGAATCAAGAGTTTGAATCCATCAGAATCAAGAGTGACTTCCAAAGGTTTCTGGGGGTGCTGACAGCAACGGGAAGGCGGATGTGAGTTATATACGTTGGGTGAAAACTGTGCAGAAGCATTACTGTGACAAATTGGATAGTTGCTGGCACTCAGCTGGTACTCAAATATTGTCAGAGGGTGGCTGATGAGGTGTAAGGAGCTTCCTCATGTAGAGTAGAGGGTGGCTGATGAGGTGTAAGGAGCTTCCTCATGTAGAGTACATGCCATGTAGAATCTTCTGGATGAAACAAGTGTAATATGAAGTGTGTAGTCATTACTGGAGTCAGTAATCCAGGTGCTTTGAGTTATATGGCCCTAAAGCAATGACTGCTGGGCTGTGCTCTTAGGCACTAGTAGGAGCTTGAATCCAAACGCTGCACACGTTTGCTTGGACCAGTGTGTTTCCCATTGCTGTGGGCTCTCCCTGAATAGTCTAACATGGGAATTAGTTGGCATGAACTTTGGTGTCAACAATGAACAAGGATAAACACACCCCAAATTTAGAGCTAGTGAGTTGGCAAGTCACATTACAGGACTGCTGCAAGTGGACCACGGCTGCCAGGCTGTTTGCCGCAGCAACTTCTACCACCTCACAGGTCCCTTCTGAAAAAAGCAGAAACAGAAGGAGCACCCCGATTGCCCAAAAGCCTGGTACAAAGCCTGGTGTGCTGGTTTCACTCATTGCATCAGGGCTGAAAGTAAAATCCAGCAATCTGTTACAAAGATAAGGAGTTTATTGACAGAAGAAGTCAAGAAAGGGGTTTAAAATATAGAAAAACCATGGGCTGGAGCCTTTTTGCTCCCCACCCAGCACATTTCCTCCCTCCTTCTGGGAACAGGTGACACCAGCCGTGCTGCCCTCCCAACACTGTGAAAACCAAATCCCACTCTGTGGAGAGAGAGAAAAGGAGGAAAACAAATAGACAGAGCAAATTAGCTGGCCACCTCATCCCAACCAACCAGCAAGCTTGGAGAGGGAGTCTGCTGTTCAGCCAGCTGCAGAAAACTCAGGAAAGATGATGACTACCAGAAACTCGGAAGCAAGGCTGTTCCCAATTCCACAAATTCCTTCGGTAGATGCATTTACAGGAAGGGATAGCTGGCTGCCTTGTTGCCATGGAAACGGCATCAGCCTTCCAAGCAGAAACCCCCCGGTTTGAATCCCTCCTGGTTAGAGTTCAAATGACCACACCTGGTCAAACAGTCCGCGTGGAGCTCTTCAAACACCGTGGCCCAGTTCCACCCATTCCATGCTGAATCGGTGCTAAAATCATCGCATCTCTAAAGCCCGTCTGTGCGCAGCCCGCTCCTTCCTCACGCTTTCAAACACACAGCCAGCTCGGTTTGTACACAGCTGCCATGGTGTGATTTGCTTTGTGGTTATGCCTCAGGCTGCATCCACAGCCCCAGCCCACTCTAGGTCACTCTAGCTGGGATGCTGCAGGAAAAGCATCCCCTTCAGCCACATGTGAGGGCATTGGAGCCTCAGCGATGCTGCAGAATTGCACCTCATTTCTCTGATTGACTCTGGGTGCTCTTGTGGGCCAGCGAGTTCTTCCTGCACTTGCCAGCCCACTTATTCCTGCCCAACGGCCCATCAGGTATGGCTAGGCTGTGGCGATCTCCGGTAGCTCTGCCACTGTGCCGTGTCTACCGTGCAGGGAAGGTGCTGATAGAGCATGGCAGAGCACAGGGAGACTGACAGATATAGTGTGGCAGCCGACCCTGGCACCCTGAGGCTCCCGGCTCTCTGCATGGACATAACAGCTTTGGATGAGAGCCCGGAGCTGTGTTGCAGCCCCTGTGGTGTAATGTGGGTGTAAATCAGGAGCAGCAGTTTTGAAGTGAGTGATGCAGCATTGGTGTGGATTGGCGGTACGGGGGCTGCGCTTTGGTTTGAGAAAAGGAGAGAGAGAGAGGGAGAAAAGGAGGGAGCGTTAAGGTAACCACAGAAACATGGTATCCTTGGATATTAGCAATCGTGACCTACTTCTGGGTATTCACTCACTGTTTCAGCGCTGTTGACAAAGGAAAAGATGGAGGGCTTAAAGCTTTGGCAGAAAAAAAAGGATCTCTCCATCATTTGTTAGGATCAGGATTATGCAGCCTGTGTAAATCTTTACCAGTTGTGATTCCCTCGCAGACTGGGCTGTTTTCACCCCTGTTTTGTGTGTTACAGAGGGTATTTTAATAAAGAAGTGAAGGGTAATTGTCAGAGCTGTGCTGTTACATGGAGGGTGCAGACTGGAGTGACCGACTGGGGTGCCACTGTGCATATTTAATCTAGATGCTGTCGCTGGTGCTAATCTTGGTCTGCGTTTGATTTGATCAGAGAGATAACCTTGTTGATGTGTGATATCTGATCCTGCAGGCCTGCTGCAGCTCAGAGGAGATCTACCCTGATACCAGGGAAATCACACTGCTGTAAATGCAGGAAGAAACAAGCCCTGGCTTCAGGGAGCTACGGAGAGTTTATACTCGAACGTAACTGAGAGCAGCTCAGTCTGTCTATTTTATTGATTAAATACCTGTTTCAGACCAAAAAAACCCAAATGATAAGGAAAATTATTGTCATTTCTACACTAGCAAAGGGAGGGGTTTATTGATAAACAGAACCAAATGGGAAGACAAAAATGTTTCTTGGGTTTGAGCGTGAGATGTCCATTGTAAAGAGTGGGCAATACATAATTTAGGGCTTCAAGTGAGCACCATTAAAGCTTTCACTTCACTGGACCATGGACCAGTGTAGTGCAAAAATGTGTACCTAGTACAGTACCAAAGGCAGAAATTGAGGTTTAAATCCGTAACTTTAGCTTCTAGTGCTCTTCCATTTTAATTTATTCTGTAAAAAAAAAGAAGTTAGCAATGAATCAGGGCTTAACAAGTGTTTTTAATGTTTTTCTCAGCTGTATTTTGTTCCTGCATATGCAGTTTTAATCAATTAAGCTCTGCTGGCAAAGTGAACGAGAAAGAAAAGCATCGGCAAGTCAGTGGTACTGAAAGTGAACTCTTCCAGCACGATGTTTTATTAAATGCTAAGTGAAGACAAGATTAGTTAATGACAGTCACATAAAGTTACCTGAATGTGGTTCCGATATGGGGTACGTGCATAGCTGCCTCCTGTGCAGATTGAAACCCACCGGTGCTTTATAGCTGGATATTCTGAGAACTTGTATTTCAACAGCAGGGTACTGATGAAACACAGCCTGCAGAGCCTTTCACCTACACCAGACATGGTTCAAGTTGTGCTGTTAAATCTTAGAGCAGTGAATGAGGTGCTCCTATTTTATTACTATGGGTGTCAAACTTGCTCTAGATGGAGGGTAGATAATCCACCTAATGCTACACAGTGATTCATTTTGCAGGATTGAGTGGAAATTAATGAATCCTAAGTCCAACAGAGCACTGAATCCCTGCCTTTACGGGCATTGACCCCCAAATGTTCATTATTTCTTTCATCTGTTCAAGAAGGATTCATAGTCAGCTGTTTTCTGCTGATGATTTAAGGATTGTCTCATGTAGACCTGCTTTGATCACTCTTAGACCGTCTGGATTGAAATCTCGGCTCCACTGGAGTCAGGAAAAGTCTTGATACCTATGGATTATGAGAAATGAAACTAGATTTCTAACAGCTACTCTTACCAGAGGCTTTGTCTACTTTACGTGATAGATCCTCACATACACAGTGCTACCCTAGCAGTAAACATCACATGAACATGGTGGAAGCAATAGCAAATCTGAAGCACGCACTGCCCCCTGCCTCCTCCTGCCTCCCCTCATCCACCACTGTCAGCACAGACATCCTGGGGAGAGCATTATGCAGGCACAAAGAAGCAAACACGAAGCGGGGGTGGATATGTCAGTGGGCTGTGGATAATGCAGAGCTCAATGTTCAGTTTTGCAGAATGGTCTAATGCCTGTGTCCTCAGGGAAGCAGACTTTCTTATTTTGAAAAGGGCTTGTGCAGCAGGTTCATGAAAGATTTTTCACAGAAAAGCCTGTCCCAGCAACCTATTAGTAACGGGGGCATCGTGATGCAGATAATTCTAAAGCTGTTATCTGGATTTATTGTGGTTGGACTGGGTGATCGAAGGATTTGGTTTCTGAAACAAGGCACTTTTTTTTCTGTGTGCTGAGAGTTTGGTGGGTTTTCAATCGAAAATAAATGAGACAGATTGACTTTCTGGTCAGGGTTTTATACCTCCCTGTGACATACTATACCTTCTTTGCTTGGGAGTCTTATTCTTTATCACCAGTTGATCTCATTGAGCAGATCCAAGATGAGATTAACCACTTAATTTAGTTAATGTGCTAATGGACTGAAACATAAACAGAACAAGGCCGGTTCAAAAACACTTCTAAAAGTTGCAGGCAGAAAAATAGACTGGCTTGGGTTGGATTAAAAACAAGACGATGCATACAGTTCACACAACGTAAAAATCCCCCACAAAAGCATACAGGCATGAATCACATGTTCTTACATAACTGGGCCAAGCTACTACATCCATCCCCTTAGAGGGAGGAAACCTCCAGCAGTTCCTTTCCTCATGGGAACAAGGTGTCCATAGCTCAGTCCAGTTTTCTTGCCCTCAGAGAAAACAGGTTTTTAAGGATAAGTTCCCTGTGCCATGTGCCCTCCAAGCCAGTCTTCAGTTTGCAGCATGATGATTCCTCTGGGCCAAGTACATGGTAAAAGCCTTCAACTTCAGGAAACAATGGATTGCAAGTGAAACCTTCCCTCCGCTGATTTCTGAGATTCCAAACGTCCACTCTGTCCATTCACCACATTCTGAGGGCAAGATGGCCAATGTCCAGCTCAGTGGCATATGCTCCTCTCTGAGCACAGACCATACAAGAAGCAGGGAACAGGAAACAGAAAGATCCAAACTAGTTGGACTGGCATTGCAGAGTAGAAAATTCAGCTTGGAATTCCAAGCTCCTTATCGTAAGTTGCCATATTAACAGCCCAATCCCTCAGGTGAAGAAACCCTCACAAATTCAAACGACAACATTCATTGAATTGTATTTCCCACAAGCCTGTAAATTGTCTTCTTCATTTCAATAATTACTTAATCTTCCTTTAAAGTTCAACTTAAATGAAATGCAATTTACATAATATGTCACTCAGAGTCTATTATGTGTTAAATAAAACAACCTGCCATATTTTATCCTCTCCAGCTGACAAGCAGAAAGAAATATGTCAAGAAGGACATACCCATTTATTAAGGGATTTTGACAGCATGTGCTTTTGGTTTTTGGAAATTTAGTAAAGTGCCTTTGTCGTGAATTAGGATTTTTAAACACAAAAAACATCCTGCAATATTAAACATCTCTCTGGACTTCATTCTCAACACCAGGCAGAGTAACAAGACAAATGGCTTGTAGGAAGAACCTTCTAGAAAGAAAAAGATCCATGATGGAGTAAGCTCGTTCTTGCGTTCTGTGCATAAGCAATTCTGTTGAGGTTAAGTAAAACATTGTCGTACGCGGTTCTTTAATTGTTACTCATCTTCTTGAAGTGGAAGATGTGCTTTGCTGCATGGAGTTTACTGTGAGCAGTGCTTTAAAAGACTGGGTTGTAGATCATTAGCGATTACGATTGCCATCAACTACCTGAAGATGTAAGGAATCTTACATGTTAGGCAGCAGGACGGCTGCTCATGAAGGGTATTAAGCTTCTAAAGCAGTTTCTAAGTCTAGCAGTTGGTTCTGGTGTTCAGCTCACATTTCCTTAACCTGCCAATGGCAGTTTTTCCTACCGCCAGGATGATATTGTGGTCCAAGCCACAGCACGGCATGCTCTTCATTAAAGTATGCCCCTGCTCTTCATCAGAGGAGACCTGCTCTCAGTGGACAGTGACTCTGATGTGTGGGAATATTTGTGGTGAAGAGAATCAAGTAAACACAAGCTTTTCTTTAAAGAAAGTGAGGTCTACCCCACCTGTGAGCCCTCACGGGCTGGAAGGTCTGAAATCCTCTCGCACCAGGGGCTGGCAAGTCTGTCCATGGCCTCCATCAGCAATAGCCATTCCTTTGTGGCAACTCCATGAGAAAATTAGCTCTGTATGTGCAGCCTTTTGCCAGTGATGGAATTAATAGGAACATTGGGATTGCCATTGGGGAAAATCTAAGGATAACATTCATAATGCAATCCTGATGAATTCAAGCAACAGCCAGAGCCTTTCAGAAGTAGTAGAAGGGACATGGTACACCCTGCAGCTGACACGGCAACTTCAAAGTGCATGGACAAAGTGTGCACAGTGCCACTAAGTGATATAAATACTTCTTTCAGCTCTCTTTGCCAGGCTTCCTGTTGATAAAAGTTGTTCACAAGAGGCAGAAACCTATTTGTTCATTGAAAGAACCCAAAACGTCAGAGGTT
Organism: Upupa epops; assembly: GCA_013397515.1. Taxonomy (NCBI): domain Eukaryota; kingdom Metazoa; phylum Chordata; class Aves; order Bucerotiformes; family Upupidae; genus Upupa; species Upupa epops. Next base: position 219,300 of record VZRI01008197.1, on the reverse strand, counting down.
TATACACGGAAAGTATACAAATCTACAAGCTCCCAGTTACTCATTATCCAGTACTTCTTTGAAATATGGTTTTCTGAAGTCCAGAACTAACCTCTGTACTTCAACCTGCATATTTACTGACCAGGGAATTCTCACTTTGGGAACGGTGGGGTCCATGCTTACCAGAATGACATCCTTTTCTGCTGCCTTCCCACCTCTGCTGTGTGAGGACATCTCACATGCTAGCATGCTAGCTGTAGCACAGCACCGTATCTCACCACACTGGGAAGTCCACACCGTGAGGGGAAGAGCAAGGTGTCTGCAAGATACCCCCTGTAGGGATCCTCATCTGCCCAAACACCCTAGAGCCAACCACAGTCCCCGGGTAGTTCCCTAAATAATAAAGAAGAGATCAGAGAAGTTCTTGCAACATGACCAGAGTACAGTGGACATCCTGCATCCAGAAGATCTGGCTACATGAGACTGCACACTGGTCTGGGGAGACAGCTTCTTCGCTGTCTGCTCAGAACAGCTCAGCAAAGGGGAAGGTATTTCTCACTGACAGTGCCACAGCAACATGTTATGCGGCTGGGTACTGCCTGGGTAGAGTAAGCTAGTCAGTACCTGCTGACCTTTGGGTATTGCCTCCTCTTTCTAAAAATCCCTACTTTCCAAATACCACGTTTGTGAAGGAAATAACTTCTCTTCAGTGTGCTCTCAGAAGGATGAAAGGTACAATATTTCTGGCGTTGGGCTACCGACTATTTGTAAAAAGAGAATGCAAAGGGTAAGCATTCACAAAGCCCATTATTGCACTGTGGGTCACAGCACAGGGTGAATTTTGAATGGGAAAGGGGCATGACTATAGCAACACCAGCAAACTTACAACTAGCAGTTACATCAGTCTCGTTTTCCTTCAGGCAGAACTTGTTTTACATGAAGCCTATTCTTGTGACAGGTTTTCTGTAGGCTATTTACCTCTCTATTACCTGCTTTGATTACTGGTGATGGAGAGAAACAACTGGAGGCATTTGCAGCCTATTACATTTTTTAAACCTGGGGTTTGCACACTGAGGGGGTTTTATACCTTTCTGGAAAAGCTGCTCATTGATTAGAGTGCTAACCTGGATGCTCAAAACACTCCTGGCCAGCTAGAGTTGGGTGACCTTGGATCTGTTGCTATACAGAAGAACCTCTTTCCTTTATGAGGGGTTTTGTATGATCAAGTGCAGGTCTTAGATTGTGCTAGTTGATATGCTCAACCAGGCAGACACTGAAATAATCAGGGAGCTGATTAGAAGTGTTCTGTGTAAGCTTATTAAGGATGTAGCAAGTTCTCCTAGCTGTACTTGCTTTTTTGGAAAGAAAATGGCTTTCCAGTTCAGCACACAAGCTGTCTGTAAAGGCACATGGTTTTCCCAGCCTCTATTCCTTTTCTACACTGGTATCTTGCTGTATTCCTGGTTCCTCCCATGCCAGGATTTTCATCTTCAGTTTCTAGAGGTGCCTCCTCAGTGTCCAGACGCTCCTGTCACAGGCTGCAGGTACAGGACAGCAGGAGATGCAGACCCAGGAGTAGTCTTGGAATTCAGTCTCTTTCCTCCCTACAGCTGCAGATGCTCAAAGCAGGAACCAAATGTAAGCCCTCCATATCTCTATGTGTTTCTCCTTGTATGTATCTGTCTGTGAGAGGTTCTACGAGCCTGGGAACACGTGGAAATACAGGGCTGGAATGCGTTCTGTGTTTTTTGCAAGCCCATATGTGTTACAGATAGATTTACAAGTAGCAGTTAGATCTGTTTAACCTTGATCAGTGTGCTCAGTTCACCCCTGAGTATTGAAGGGCTTTTTATCATGAACGTGCCCACGTGAGCATTAGCCCACCAGCCTGGTGAACTGTGTGGTTTGACTTTTGAGCAGCACAATGCAGACAGAAATAGTAGATTAAATAATGAGGCACCCTTTGATTTTAGGAATAAGGATTTTCCTCCAGCAGAGCCAGTGTTAGTCACTGCTCTGCTTCTGGGACGATTCCCATTCAAAGACCAGTTATCTCAGGGGAAGCCACATTGGATGGCTATGGAATAATCTGCCAATACAGGAGGTTTCTTCTACTTCTACTAGACTCAAAACATGGGAACTAATTGCTCTTTAAAATGTTTTTATGATGTTTAATAAATCGATGGCTATTTTTATCATTCATATCAGAATATAATTCATCTTCCCTGTCCTTTCAGGATGAAAATTCTACCTCTGGCATTATGGTTAATGTCACTACCTTTCTTCCAGAAAAACTGGGGCACTGCACTGAGGTCAGCCTCTCATTGTTACCCTGCTGTGTTCTTTTCTTTCCATACAGAAAAACTAAAGCACGGAGCCTGACTGCATGACTGCTTGTGACAAGGCACCAGGGGTGCCCAAAGCTAGAGGAGACTTGAAGCAGCGCTACCACAGGCTCAGACTCCTGCTCTGTTTCCATCCCATGTGCAGGCAACTGGCACTGAGTTCCTAGGGCAGAAGGAGGAGGTGCCCTGTCTGTCTCTAAAGGCTTTGGCCACCTCATCAGGCGCTGGGAGAAGCAGGTATTGCTATACCTTTATGTGCAAAAGAAACCAACAGACAGAAGTCTAATGAAGCAGATGTTCTCAGATTAGGGTCACCTTCTGTTGTTGTATTTCACTATGGTCCATTCCTTTTGTATTGAATTCTTGTTCTAGATGAGAAGTTTATTCTGGAATCCCCAAAAGGCCAAGATGGGCTCCCTTTGGCTACTGCTATTAATGCCAACGCAGCGCAAACACCTCATGGTGTCCTCACAGCAGCATCCTTGGGCTGGGCTTCCTATGGACTCAGATATTACGCACATGTAACACCTCCTAGTCCTGTCACCTCTGCCTTGGCACCTGAAGAGATTAACAGGCTCTGGATAATGAATTGAAGGAAATATAGACACTGCGTGTACTGATAAATTTAATGTAGAAATATAAAATAGAAGTGCCAACGCAAACCTCTCCCGTTTCATCCTTTTTTTCCTCTTTTATACCAAGCTGTGTTGAGTTTGGGCTTCTTTTAAATATCTTTAGAAGTAATGAAATAATTGATGCATTGTAATACCCCTAGAGGTCTCACCATTGTACCCTTAGGCATTGATCTGCTATTTTGGGCTCTAAAAGAGTGTAGTTTAATAGGGTGAGAAGATCAGAAAGCTTTATCTTTGCCTACTTCTGTGTGGTTCTTGTAAGCATTATTCCAGTGCTGTAAGAGAAGGCTCTTGAGCTGGGACCATGCTACATCTCCAGAGGCAAAGAAGCTTTAGGGTAATCATTTCATTGCCTAGGGATTTGGGGGAAGTTTAAGGTCTCATTGTGCCTAAGGATTTTGAGCTATATAAGGAACATGAGGAGCCACTGGCATATATCGGAGTCATTTCCATGGTCCAAATCAGTCCAGAGCCTCCAGACCAGCATTTTCTGCTCTAAGTGCTTTTTCTTTCATTCTTGCCATCTCTGCAGGGCCTTAGGAAACATAAGGGTTGGAGGCACAACAGGGATTGTCCCTGTCTCATAGTTACTCAGCTCTGGTCTACATGTGCCTTTAGACTTACACGGTGGTACCAGACCTAGGGCAGAATCTACTACTGTCCAGCTGGAATTCCAGTGATTTCCCAATTCTGACTGATGCAAACTCACTAAAAAAATCTAGAACAATCTCATGTAGCATAAATAATCGCTTACAGCCATGACTGAAAAATTGTTATGCAATGCAAGTGCTTCTGCATCTGTTCCATCTTTAGGTAATCAGACTGACACTAGAAATAACCAAACATAGAGCAAAAGAGTAGAGGAAGGAATTCTCTAGCATAGCCACTCATACTGTAAAGGAATTTCTCCCAGTTCTGCTCATGCCTTTCCTCCCATCATCGATGAATATTCATGAAGAAGGGTCACGGGCAAGCATGTTCTCAAAAATAGCTCATTTTTAATTAAGCAGCACAGGATATTCACAGGAGTGCATTTCATGTTCAGCACTGACAAAACCACAACAGAAACCTTTCTTTAATCATTTTGCTCACTCTAGCAGGACTTGGAGACCTTCCACCCAACCTTTGCCTGCTACCAAAGCGCTCAAGCTTTTACCATGCAGGAGCATGGAGCTCTAACCATCTTCTCTCCAAAGTTCTGCTCGATGCTACTGCAGAGCCACGACAACCTGAGGATTCAAAGAATACTTTCCTCTGCCACCTATTTCTCTGACGCTTGGTATCACATCCCCCGTGTTGAGCAAGAGGATTTAAGTGGCTGATGCACGTGCCCAAAAGGAAGACTTGATTTCACCAAGCAGGAACCGTAAGGCTCTGGCAAACCTCTCATTAGCCGTTGCCTCTGACAGAAACCCACGACCCTGTGGAAGAAAACTGATAAAAGCACCTTTGTATGAAATCTTGCTGTGATTGTGGACAGCGTGGATGCCCTTTGCAACAAAACAAGGACCTGTTGCACCCAGTTTCCACGGACAACATGCAATCAGAATGCTTAATAGTTCTTGTTCCGTCAAAGAGCACAAGTAGGTGTTATTTAGTTCGTACATCTCAAAAGCATAAAAAAGAAGAAAAAAGCTAAAAACAGAAGAAAATGGGGTGTGAAGTCAAGGATGAAGAGTCGCTGGGAATGGGGTGGCATGTCGGTGGCCGTGCCTGTTGGGGGGGTCACTGGAGAGGCTGTATGCTCCGTTTGCTTAGGTACCATTGCAGGAGGAAGATGGAGAAGTGTTTCTAATCTACCCCAAAAAAACCTGAGAGGTGGTGTCATGCTTCTGCCAGCCATGTGGCATAGCACAAGCAGGGGACTTGTGTGGGCAGGCTGCAGAGCAGACAGCTGCCCTCTGTGTTTGCTGAAGGCAGCCCTTGCTGGGGCACTCAAAATGCAGGTTTTAGTAATTCAGTTCATGTGAGTTCCCTGCTAACGGGAGACAGGCTGTGCTGGGGAGACTCATCTGTATGGAAATCACATACTCCCAGTCAGCTATTTAAGAAGCGTGTTGGTGCAAGGGTGGGAGTGCAGTGACTCAGCATAGGTGGTGGTGGTGGTGACAGCAGCAGCAGCGCAGCAGCAGCAGCAGCGATGATGATGCCGACGATGCCGACTCACTGCAGCCTAGGTCTTTCACCGCTGCCTACATCTCAACAATCCCACCAGGCTGGGCTCCATCCTCAGATGGGAAAGAACCTCTGGGGAGTCACTGCCTGGCAGCTCCACATCACCTTTCTTCTCCCTCGAGCTGTGGAGGAGCTGGCCACAGGCATTCTGGTGTCCTGAGGAGAGTGTGAGGGACACAAAGTGTGAGGACAGCTCTCTTCCCCAGGACAAATGGTGATACCTGGTTGTGACCTGGGACAAGATTTATGATGGGGTCACTGTGGAGGAGGTGAGCATGCTGGTGGCTCGTGTCCAGGCTGAGTGACAGGTCTGGGGCTGTGTTTCTCTGTGGCAGGGTTTTGTTTATCAATAGAAACACCACCATTGACTTGTAGAGCTGGTTAGTGTGATGTTTGAGCAAGCCTGGACGTGGTCACAGCATGCCATGAAACACTGGCCACGGCACAGGGTCCAGAGAGCCACAGGAATCAGTTGGTAGTTGCCCCAGCGATGGGATGAGTATAGCCACAGGACTGCAGGGTCTCAGATAACTGCCCATCAGCAGGATTTGTAACCCCCGTGGGTTCAACGTTACTGGAAACGGAGTAAATCAAAGGTGCAGAAATTGTGCTGTGCTGAACCTTGGAAGATAAAACAAAGGAGGAACGTGAGCCCAGTGTTTGTTTAAGAGAAAGTCAGGACAAGCATGTGGTCATTAATAATGAACCCTTACATAAGTAAGCTGGTAGGTCTGGCTCCGTCCTAAGAAAAATGCTGCTGTGCTTGCACCAGATCAAAGGGTAGCCACGTACAATTGTTTTTTCTCCTCCAAAACAAAGCTGGAGAAGGCAAGAAATGACTGTCTGAACAGCATAGCCCTACGTGGAGGGGCTGGGGAAGGTTTAAATTGAAAGGGATTGTAGTATTGGTAATGCATATCATTACACTCTGCCTCAAGAGTCCTTCGAGGTAGACAAGTTATGCACGTCTGAGTAGATGAGGATACTGCATCTCGTGTAGATAAAAGCTGCCCGTTTGCACCATGAAATCCTTTCCTTTTTGCCTGAAGAGAAATAACAACATGTGAGCAAGAGCAGTTTCCAGAAGGAGAATGGAAATGGTAGAGGTAATTGCTGGGTCATCATATTTGAGGGGATCATGGCAGTCCAGTGAAGTTCCTGCTAGCTGGAAAAGGGGAAAAGATCAGATGGGGAACTACAGGCCAGTCAGTTGCACCTCTGTGCTTGGCAAGATCATGGAGAGGATCCTCCTGGAAACTATGCTGAGGCACATGGAAAATAAGGGGGTTTGTGACAGCCCACACGGCTTCACTAGAGATGGAGCGTGCCTGAAGAACCTGGTGGCCTTCTGCACCTGCATGAACTGCACTGCCATGCCAGACCCTGCTTCCTGTGATCCCATGGGAGAGCTATTTTACCTGTGGGGTTTACTTGCCCTCACTCCTGATCCCCTGGTGAATCAGAGGTTCCTCATCAAGTGAACCCTGAGGCAGGTGTTTACACCTAATTTAGATCTGCTGCCCAGAAGATGCTGGCTCTAACCCCGTTGCCTCAGCTATCCACTCACAGACTGCCAGTCTTGAGGACAGGCAGAAGCAACCTCCTCTCAAAATGCTCCTGACCAGCAAGAAAATGGAAAAAGTAATGTTTGAAGAATTCTTCAGAAAGGCTGCTCAGGAGGAAGCCTGGCAAGGACTTCCAGCTGTTGAGTAAGTGAAGGAGGCCTAAGGGTTTATCTGTAATAACAGTGCAGAGAGTAAGCTGCTGGTGCTTCCCAGAAGGATAACGTTGGATGTGCTAATGGATCTATAACCAGCATTCCTCTCTTGATAGAGGAAAAGGGTGGGAACAGTCTGTCAGAGTGTTTGCCTTCTTCACTGTTGACAGTGTACCCTTGCAATGGGTACATCTAGAAAGACAGGACAAGGTGGAACTAACTGCAGAACAGTTGGAAGGAGGGAGAAAACCCTTGGAAGGGAAGTTGGGAACATTTATAGCAAATTGGTATTTTTGACTGGAGCTAGGAGGACAGTTTTCCTGCCTTTTCACCTAAAAATAAACCACTAGAAATAGATTCAAGTGCTGGTGGGACAACATCGTCTATTTTTCTGCCTCCCAGCCAGATAACTTGGCTATATGGAAGGCTATTGCCATCCTGTATTCTGTTTTGAAGCAGAGAGTCCCAGTGGGTTTGCTTAGAAAACACTTCTAGGCTGAGTAAACTAAAGTGAGTTCAGCATTTGGCCTCAAAGACTGGATTCAGACGTTGAGGATTCACTTGCTAGTACACAAACCGGCAGGGAGAAAAACTCTAGAAGGTGCTGCTGTTGATTTTTCCTGCTCTGTTCCATGGAAGGGCTTTGTGTTTCTAGGATGGGCTCAGCTCTTTCTGAAAATCAAACGCTGTTGAGATGCAACTCCAAACCCTGGCTCAAGTTCTTCCTGCCTGACGTACACCAACAGCCAGTGTTTTCTGAAAGTCAGAGAAGAATGAAGCCTCTCTTTTTCACTTTGAAGTAGCGCTGTGGGAAGGGCTGACAGTTAAATCAAACTGATTCAGCTCACCGAGTATGTCTGCAGAGGAGGTGCCACACTTTAGCCAACACATCAGTGTGGTGGTGTAGTCCCTGAGGAGCTGAGTGCATACCGCATGGAAAGCGCTCTCGTTTTTCCTGCTCACATCTGTGCCACTGGCACGGGGATTTTTCCTAGGTTGACTGCTGTTCTTGGTCATGCTCTGTGTCAGCAGAAGGATCAAAGGTCTGTCCCTGTTGCTTATGCAGAGGTTATTCCTTTGGCCTGAGTCCTGGTTACTCTATAGCAGAGAACAGGAAGGAGAAGCGAATGGGAGTGAAGCTTCATTACCAGCTTTTCTTGCTTGTGCCCAGTACGCGGCAGGCCACTGGTCCAGGGGTTGCCACATGAGCCGTGGGTCCTGGAACACTGTAATGCTACATTGGCAGCTCTCTTGTGGTAGTTTTATGTCATCTTTAGTTAATTCTACATTATTTAATATAAAAACCAGCGTGAGCCTTGCTGGACTGACCTGCTTGCGTGACCCTCTTCAGACCAAACATGAAAGTAGGGTGACAACTTGATGCTGTACAATGAAACTCATTGAAGGGTCTGGGCTCTTGCACTCAGTAAGCAACAACATGAAGTAGACTTCTGATAATCCTTTCAACACAGAGCCCGTCTGTCTTACTCTAACCACCGTACATTCTCAGTGCTGCTCAGTACTTCACTGAGCAAGATTGGAAGATCTTTCTGAACAAGAAAAGACACCTAACATGTTTAACTGATTATTTTTGCAGCTTTGCCAAATGTAGACTTTTATTGGTATGCAAGGGATTACACTTAATCCCTAAGCATCCAAAGAAGGTGTGAAGAGACAGGATGTAGTATGCAACTGTTCTAGCATCATATGTCTCTGATTTTAAATGCAAGATCATTATTAGAAAAAGAAGGACTGAAAGCTGAGCTCTCACTATTAAAAGGCCCTTGGAAGTCATCACTGGTAGCCAACTAAATAATGTTTCCTATAAAGAGCTTTAAGGCTAAAAGTTTCATCTCGGAATACAGAGAGCAGGGAAATTTGTTGTGGATCAAACAAGAACCAAGGCTGGGACTTGTGTTATTGGGAAAGATTTGGGAAAGAAATAGGCATGGCAGGTGTGCTTGATGGAGCATTCCCAGTGATAACTTCTGTGTAGTCTTGAGCCACTAGCCTGAACACGACCTGAATGGTATCACATCAGCTAGGTTAGTTGGGGTTGGTTAGACGAGAGTAAGTAACGCTGATAATCCCACTGGCCTTCACAAATGTTGTGAGTCTTGGTAGGTGTGATTCCTGTAAGGAGCCTTGTGTAAGTCATGAAAGCAAGCGAGTGCCTCGCTGCATCCTCTGCAGCTGTTTCCAGACACGATCCTGTCTTTACTTTTTTAACTTTAACTTTTCTGTTCTTTCATGGAAATAATTGAATGATGGACCAGGGTGGAAACTGGGGAACAGGCACTATTTATTCCATGTGGTATGGCTATGTTTAGGATGCAGTGCGAGCCTAGACCTGAGCAAAGCCTTTGACACTGTCCCGCACCACATCCTGGTCTCCAAGCTGGTGGAACAGGGGTTTGATGGGGGGACCACTAGATGGGTAAAGAACTGGCTTGATGGCCACACCCAAAGTGGCTGTCAATGGGTCCCTGTCCAAGTGGAGGCCAGTGACAAGCGGAGTCCCTCAGGGATCAGTCCTGGGACCAGTCCTGTTGAACATCTTTGTCAGTGACACGGACAGAGGCACTGAGTGCACCCTCAGCAAGTTTGGTGACAACACCAAGCTGTGTGGTGCAGCAGACACACCGAGGGTAGGGATGCCATCCAGAGGGACCTGGACAGGCTGGAGAGGTGGGCACAAGCCAACCTCATGGGGTTTAACAAAAACATGCAAGGAATCCTTAGGTTAGGGGTAAATCCTTACGTATGGGCTTGGTGTTTGCAGCGCAGGTACTCTGGTGAAATATAATGGTTGCTGGTCCTTGCTTAGATTCCTTTGTCTTTCGTATCTGAAACACTAAGTACAATATTCCTTTTGCTGAAAGAACAGCTCTGACTCTGAGCATCCTGGACTTGCCCGTTTGGCAAAGACATGAGAGAAAAGCATGAGGAAAACGGTCCTCCCAAACAGGAGAGAAATACAGCTGTCAAGTGGCAGGAGCAGTAGTTGATTCAGACTCACTGATGCCAGAGTGTCCTGTGTTTTGTGAGATGAAATCTCAGATAGCAAGCCAAAGATGATATTTATAAATACAACTTTCTGGAAATGACTAAGCAACCGATTTTTAGCTGTCTGCCCAACTTGAGGAAGAATGTATTGTCAAATACTGACTTATAAAACGTTTGTTTTCAGAGACAGCTAAAGCATCTTTCTTTGATCACAAAATCACCTTCTAATTCTTGGTCCTTCTGCTGTATTTAGAGGCTATTTAGAGGATGACTTTTTCCAGTGTACTAGGCAAAGCCATTCATGAAACCGCTGGGAGTTCGGTGTTGCTGAACTTTGTCTCTTTTCAAAGATTTAGCTGTTATAATCACAGGGGAAAACTCAGAAAAATAAAACTAAAAGCCAAAGGTTCAGAATGCAGGAAATAACCAAAAAAATGTGGGGTTTATCTATTTATTTAATACCATTGTTTTAAGAAAAGCTGTGTGAATCAGTGAAAGCCCAGTTCATGAATAGTTGCTCTCCCCCCATTCCTTTGCTCAGGATCAACTAGAGCATTGGGAATTGAGAACTGACCATCTTGGTGCCCTTTGCACCATCACAGAGCACATTTTGTGCCTTCTTCTGAAGAATATCCATCACTGCACATCCAGTACAGCTCTTGCTCCAGTGGGAAAATACCCGCCTCACTGCAGTTCAGCACACAAGTGCCATTATTCCAGCTCCTTCATCAAATTCTAGTAAGTTTTGCTTTTTCTATTGTAGGACACACTTGGCAAGCTGAAAAACTTAGTCATCAGCTGGATTTCCTAAGTGAAAGGTTGAGACAGGTAGGTGTCTGTCTTCTGATTCACCTTAGAGTCATGGAATCATAGAATACTTGTGTTGGAGGGGAACGTCACAAGTAATCTAGTCCATCACCCTGCAATGAGCAAGCACATCTTCAACTAAATCGGGCTGCTTACAGCCTCCTCCAGCCTCACCTTGAGTGTTTCCAGAGATGGAGAACCTACAAGTTCTCTGGGCAATCTATTGCAGTGCCTCACCACTCTCACAGTAAAAATGTCTTCCATAAATCTAGTCAAATCTGATAATTGCCATCAGCTCAAGGAGTCCAAAGGCAATGGCAAAGGAAATACTTTAGACACGGAGTAGCTGCTGACTATTACTATCGAATCAATTATTTGCTGCCCTTCCCTTTGAACTTGGCCTCACTACCAATTCGCTCTTCTCAGCAACTCACAAGCCTCCTCACATCCCAGTTCCTTTCCACTCCCAAACCTTCCATCTCATCTAACTTCTTAATCCACAGGAAGAAGTATCCCAAGTTTCCTGCACCGGAGCCAGCTTTGCTTAGTGTTGGTGCCTATTAGGCAGGAGATCCACCAGCTGTGAGGGACAGACGCCCAGGAAATTGTGCTTCCATAGCTTTTGTGTTGCAGACCTCACCTGTTTGTTTTGAGCAGTAAAGCAAAGCTCAGAGTTGTGTTGTCCTCTGCCAACGAAGGAGTTGTTCCAGGAGATATTTCCCAAGGAGAGAGTAGTTGCTGCGGTAAACAGAGCAAGACGCAGGCAAGACTGGCAGGGAAGGTGAGAGCCTGGGCTGCAGGGTGGATGAGAGCTTGCTGAAGGATGTTCTGGAAAAGTTATGGGAGAGCGTGGAGAAGAGGCAAGAAAATGATGCAGTGACTGTAAGGAAATGAAGAATAAGTACAGATGCCTGAGAAAAGAAAATGTTTTCTATCGAGTTCACAGTTTCCAGTGCTGCTTCTTACCCCTTGTTGGGAACCACAAGTTGGGAATCCACAGCATGGGTCTGTTCCCTGCATTTGGACAAGGGCCAAGCTTCAGTTTCAGTGCTCCTTGGTGGGAGAACTCACAAGAGGGAGCTGACAGGAACAGGGTAGCGCCCTGGTGATGGTTTGCTTTGCGAAGGTGATATATGTTTTGTCGCTGAATGTCTTGGGGATGTTTCTGTAGGTCACATCTCACATTATCAAGGCTTTCTCTACAGGGGTTCCTAAGATAGCTGCGAGAATCCTTTTTCCTACTCCACCACTCGTTTTTCCTGCTAATACCAGATCCTTCACACCCAGGCATGTTCACACAAGGACCAAGATCCAAGGCTGAGAAGGGTGTTTATACCGAGTCACAAGGACTTCCAGTCTTATGCTGTTACAGTAACGATCAGCCTCTCAGGGACACAGATGTGGGCTGATATAATAGAGAGTGGACAAGCTCTTATTAATCATTGACTCAGGGTTTTACTCTCGTGGACATGCAAACACAACAAAGCAAGTAGCGTTCTGTTACTGCGGTCGGATGTTACTTAGAAATAAGAAGAGGAAGTGAAAAATACCTCCAGTGAGCCGACATCCTCTTTAAAATGCTTTAGTCTTAGCTGCCAGCATTGCAGCAAGGAAACCGTTGCAGGGAAAGTCTGTTTGGCTCAGCCTCCAGACACAGCATGGCATCAAGAGCTGAGCAGGTAAACCGCTCTTCATACCTTTAAGGCCCTTGAGGCAGGCAGGGGTGAAGGCAGGGCAAGTAGGAGGCAACAGGGCAGCTGCTTGGATCTGCTCCATCCATCCTCACCAGCTTTCACAGGCAGCTGCAGCCCTTTCCTTCAGCCCCACACCGGGGAAAGCCAAGGGCACTGGTGAGCACAGGTGCCTGCCAGCCTCAAGGAGAAGCTGCAGCAGTAGCTGGCACAGCAGGGCAGCTGGGGGAGGTCTAGGGGTGATGTCAGCAGATGGAGGGCACAGCTCCTGGTCCTGGGTCACCTGTGGACTGACAGCATCTCACAGAGACTCAGTGGGATGCCCTGAAGGAAACATTCCTGTCCCACTGATGTCACCAGGGTGAAAGGCAAACAGGCCAGTTTCAGGGTGTGGAGTCTGAATGCAGTGGTCAGTGTGTGGCTGTAGAAGTCTTCCTGCTTCATACACTATCACTATAATCATCACAATATATATAGAAATACACACTCTGGTGGGGTTTTCTGCTAGAAAGCCTTTGCAGAACCTGCTTGAAGAAGTAACTGGATGATTGGAGAACATGTTGTTAAAAAACACTAGCCCAACATCCACAATGAAGGCTGAGGCAGTCCTTTCCACTGCTGCCAGCTGTGTAGCACTGGACTGGAAGGGACAGCCAGACTAGGGGGGTCTCTATGGAGCTCCTAGCAGATCTTCAGTCATGTACAGGAAAATGCCTTCTGCAGAGAGTAAACGGGCTCCCAGGGTGGAGGGCAGGACATCTTGGTGTGCTCAACCTTGTACTGGCTTTGCAATGCTCACATCACGGGGGAGCTTTCAGCTGGTGAAAGGAGACACTTGTCAGCAAAGTGAGGACAAAGTACTACCACTACATATAAGCTACTCCTGTTTGTGGCTCAGGCATCCCTTCTACTTGCTCTTGCAGAACTAATATAGTGAGATCTTGTAGCTGTTATCATTTTTTCCTGAAAGACATCTCTATACCAGCAGCCACACAAACAAGCAACCATGCAATAGCAAACCAAGTTGTGCTTCAGTCACGGAGACTCCGATCTGTAGTGCAGGAATATTTCCTCATGTGTGATGGCTTTACACTGCTTTATGCTGGATTACTTGCAGGAGTTTTCTGATTCAGAATACAGTGAGTTGTGAATCTCAAGATGGCTTATTTTTACTTGGTTCAGGTTAAGTTTTCACTTATTCCAGCATAAATCAAGAGCATCCTGCTGAAACCACCAGAATTTTTCACCTCATACCAGTCCCAACCCTTGCAATGTCTGTTGGATAACATTCACCTTAGGTAAGGTTTCTGACAGCGCTCATGTCTCTGCTGTTTACCATGGCTTAGTAGATCAGTTCCAAGAAACCTACCACAGGGTTATGTAATTATTACTAAAATCATAGAATCCTTAGGGATCAGAAGGGACCTCGAAAGATCATCCAGTCCAATCCCCCTGCCACAGCAGGATCACCCAGACCAAGTTACACAGGGACACATCCAGGCGGGGCTGGAACGCCTCCAGAGAATCTTAAAGTAGGAAAGTAGAAGAGAATTGGTTCTATGATAACAGTAATCCATACCATGGAAAAGAGATTCATATAAGATGAAGAAATGATTAAGAATTTCTTAAGAAAGTTAAGCAAAACTTTGCGCAGAGAGGATGTGGAGTCTCCTTCTCTGGAAACATTCAAACCACACCTGGACACGTTGCTGTGTGATCTGCTCTATGTGGTCCTGCACTAGCAGGGTGCTCGGACTAGATGGTTTCCAGAGGTCCCTTCCAATCCCTACCTCTATGATTCTGCAACTCAGTGAAACCAGAAATTGTGCACAGTTAATGACTTTATTTCTTGTGATGTTTGCCTTCCCTACCAACCTTTTTTAGCATCATTTCTCTGAGACACATTTGCAGAAGTGTAGATTCCTGTGTGGTAGAACCGTGTGGCTGTTTCAGTTTGTGAAGGAGGAATGATTCTCTTTTCATTCTGAGAAGAAAAGCTCCTGAGGAGCTCCTGATTAAGCAAAGGGGGGGTCTCTTGCTTCGCCTGTTTCCTTTGCCTTTCACAGAAAGGGGAATTTGGGGCAGCAGGACCCTACTATTATATTTGAGCATTCTTGTTCTCTCTGTATCGTGGGTGCTTTTTCAGTGCTATAACTGTCAGAGTCACTTCTGTAGGAGTGTGTGAAGTCCCATGTAACTATGTCAGTTCATATTTAGACTACTACTAATATTAATTGTGCATGTTCTTGTGATCATTTGCACTAGTCAGTGGTTATTTCTTACAGCTATCTAAGCAGCACTTGACACTTCACGGCCTGATCTGTTTCCTATGCAGCAGCAAGTAAGGATTTGGACTCTGTAGAAGAATTTCCAAGGAATGGGTCAGTATGTGTCCTTTTTTACACCCTCTCTCTCCACTTCCCCATGGGAATAGTGCTGTTTGGTTGATAAACTTGAGCAGGGAACTTCAGGGCTGTGCCATGAGATGACATTTCAGCAAGGCATCACCCTAAACGCATGAACCAGCTCACAGGTTTTCCATGATTCCGATAACTCGTTTTTCTCAGGATGGATGCTCTAAATGTGTGAACACAGTGAGCTTTCACTTGGGCAACACAGTGAGAAGCCCTTGGAACTTGTTTCTGGAGAGGCAGAGATGGGGACAGAGTGAGAGCTGAGGGATGAGTTGGAACTCTTCCACAGCATCACATGTGTATTTGGTGCTGTATTTCTGCCGTCTTGCACAAACAGGGCAGTGGACGTGACCATCCTTATTTCATGCTTTAGACAGAGCAGAAAACCTCACCAAACCAAGCAAGTAAGTGATAAATACAGCTAGGCTTGTTAGGATAACTATAAAATACACACAAACCTGTGGAATCTATGATCTACAAGGAAAACTGGGTGCTTAAATCTAGTGATCATGATCTGAGCTATTTAAGGGGCAATAATGTACACACCACCTCTGCGTGAAGAAGTATGTACATTCCGTTTTAATAGGCTGTTCTCTTGTGGGCTGAGAGGCAAAAATATTCCGGTAGTTTATTTTTTGTGTCATGTTATACATTTCTAAACTTTTAATATTTTGGATGTTGGGACTAGATGACCTTTAAAGGTCCCCCCTGACCTGCACCATTCTATAAATCTATAATATCCTACGATATTCACAATATCCTGATAATCTAAAAGACAACCTCATTCTATACTTTTTTTTTGTTGCTATTCGAACTATTTTTTATGCTCACTGCAACTGGAAAACCTCCCTCCCATGTGCACACACCTCAGTCACTCATCTAATTCAGTACCTGAGCAGCCCGGTTAGTCAGGGTGAGCCAACTCTGGCTTATTCATCACCACTTATCCACAGTTTAGGAACTGTCACACTACAAGTTCACTAATATTTTGCAATGCTCCCTTGTTTTCAAGAGCAATAAAGAGATTTCCATGACAGGTTGTCATTTCTGTTTTCTCACATGGAATTAGTCTCCCATCCCGTTAAACACAACACACAGTCTTTGATTTGTAGAAGTATTGAAGCTGGAGGTTCATGTGAGCCACGAATGTAAGCCAAAGGACTGGATAGCTTGGAAGCCTATCCTTCAAAGCAGTGAACTGCTCCAAAGAGAGCATCACACTGCAGTGTAATACAGCACAGCAGAAAGGAGGAGCCTTCAACAGGGTGCAAACGCCAACTGAAAGCTGCCTCGAAACAGTTTAAGACCCTAGTGAAGGATTCTCAGTTGCAAGGCAGCCTGGCAGCCTCTCCGGAACACACATGGGTTTTCTACAGCTGCACTCTCTAACCCTACAAGAAGTCAGTCAGTAATGTTTACTCTTCTCCTGGGGATGTTATTGTGTGTGCTTAACTTTCAGTGCAACATAAAGCTTTAGACATTAATTCTGAACCTGAAGATGCTCAGCTGGCTGTCAATGGCCTAAATGAGAGGGGCTAATTATAAAAGAGCCCTTCTTGAAGGAAGGCTTCCCTTTTCAGATTCAGAAGATTAAATGAGTCAAACTGACTCTATCATGTCTGGGCTGTGAGCACAGAGGGGCAGGTTAGCTCTCCTCTCACTCAGATATTAACTCTACGGCGGAGAATGTGGAGATGCATAAACAAGTAGTTATAATCACAAAGAATTTATTGGAGATTTGGCTCAAATGAATGTTTCTCTCTTGCTTCTCTCAAGCTTTCCTCTTCATGGCCTTTCTCATTTCCCATGCCTCTACTCGAAGAACTGGCCCAGATAGAAGTTCCTCTTGGCATCCACACTCTTCAAAGCAGCGAGGGATTTTATCACCTCCTTTCCATCTCCCCTTCCCTTGTGACAGCAACTGCCTCTGGTATAGATAGATATGGTATCTGCAGCTCCCATCTTTAGTGGCTTTATTAACTATAAACTCTTTTCTACATTAAATAAGCCACAGGGATGAGGAACGGAGAGACAGCTTGGACTCTGCTGCAGCTACAACAGGAGACTGAGCAGCATCCTGAAATCCAGTAGGCTGCTGACTTGGCTTTCCTGTAGAAAACAATACTGAACCTTGATGGGTATTAACTCTTCACCACTGCAGAATGATTTCAAACACGTACGAATTCTCTTAGCAAGCAGACCTGAGTAATACACGCGCTGTGAAGCTATGAGTCAGCTGTCTTGTTGATAATGTCTGCAGAGATTTTGAGGAGGCTCGAATCTAATCTGGCTTGTGTAGTTTAGTCAAGATTATATGGGCACCAGCATCTCCAACAAGTGAATCATCTTATTTCTATAGGGCTTGTCATGTGTCTCAGTTCCTCTGAGTACTCATAAGGCTCCCATCACTCCTGCATCCAACTGCAAACTAGATCTTACATAAAATCAGCGGTGGAGCTATTCCTGGTTTACAATGGCATCAGTTCTATCAGAACTGAATCTTCAGAAAGGTCTGTGCAGAGTGGTTTGAGCGTTATTCAGAGTGTTGCAAGAGAGCTGCAAACAAAGGCAGTTCTTACTGGAAGCTGAACTGATTTACCGAACGGTTGCAATGTAAACAAGAACACCTTACAGCTGGGACACGTTTCCTCAGACTCACTCCGGTCCTGGGTAGAGAACAAGGTAAGATGAGTAATATGAATGGAAGGTTTGATTTAATCTTCTGACTTGCTGCAATGAGAGAATTACTAGAGAGTGTGTTGAGTGACAGTGCTCCTAAAAGGATTGTCTCGAGAACGCTTGAGCGCTGATAAAACGGTGACTAACACCTCGGAGCAGTTACAACATCCCACCTGTGGAAAGGCCGCTCCTGGGGATCAGTCCAACAGAGCGTAAGCTGCAAGAACACAGAGGGAAAGAGACCTGCAGAATGAAGACCAAGAACTAGTGAGAAATCCTAAATATGTATAGACATGGAGTAGTTCCAGCTCCCTAAACTGTGATAGTAACTGTGTAGGGATGCTCCACAACAGATGCTCTTGGTCCATTACTGTGTAATTCACCCACCATTTATCTGTGGGTAGGGAAGTTCCTTTCAACCTCCCCAGGCCCTTTACTAGGGAACTGGAAATAAAAACCTACCCAAGAGTCCAGTTCTCAGTGTTTTCTTCCTCTCCTGTTTTCTTAATGATAGCTCATTAGTGCACAGGTTGTCAGTATTTATGAGGATGACAAGGAAATTTCCAAGCCAGTTATTTTTTAACTCCTTCTTATAAAAAGCCCAAATGACCCTGATCACGAGAGTCTAAAACCTGCTCGCTAAATGCAGATCAATGCCTTCCTCAATGGAACAGAAAAAGGACGTTCGACAGCTGTTAAAGCTATCGGAAGTGATGCTTGAAGTGAGGCCTGGAGCTGTGGACAGTGTCAGCTCTGTAAGTCATCCCTGCTATGAAAACATCAGCCAGTCCACACGCACAGACACAGTGCTGTGCTTCAGCTGACACGCTGTCAGTGGACTGCTTTCAGATTATACTGTCTCTTTTTTTCCCTAAGCTTCCAGTTGGTCTTTATTGCCCAGCCCAGCTAGTTGTGAGTTTCTTGGTTTGAAGGTTCCTGCTGCATAGGAGACTCCAGTGAGCTAAAATGAGTTCAATCATCAGATATTTTGGGATAATAGGAGCAGGCAACTCTTCTGAAAGGCAGCAAATGATAGAAAGTTGTTGTCTAGCTAGGGCAGGAAGATACCCGAGAGATTCCCCTCCCTGTGGCATACACCAATTCTGCCCTGCAGAACCTTGGCATCGTTAACAAACCTGCCTCGCAGGGTGCTCCTTCAGGAGTTGCTGCACAGCCCGTTGAGTGTTTTAACAGAGTTGCTCCTGCTGCACAAGGGAGTTGGTTTTCCCCTTGTTAAGTCTCTGCTGCTACCCGAGTACCAACAGAGATGCCTGCTGGCTGTTGTGGTACCTTCTGGGGGTTTAGCAGAAGTGATTTTCAAAACTACATTGCTGGTTGTTTCAAGCAACAAACCCCTTTCCTGATGGGATGGCTGGTGGGTCATTCTTAGCAAATAATGGTTTGATGATGTTAGTCATGTGGACAAATGCAGTGCATGCTGTCCTTACTCCTGACCTGTGGGTGCTGAGAGGAAGAATTTAGGAAAAACCCCGATAGTAAGCAGGAGGGACTAAGGTTGATTATCAGCAAAAACCAAAGAGGAACTAAAAAACAACTACTCTGAAAGTTTTTGGAGCTCTTTATGTCCTAAAAGTGAAGAAATAAATCCATATAGACAGAAGCAAGCTAAGCAAAGAGAGCTTTAGTGGGATTTTTCTAACTCACAGTATTCACCTAACCAGGAAGAGCGAAGTCTGAATGACTGGGAACAGGCCCTGTACTCAGCTAGTCCAGGTGACTGTTAGCAGAACAGTTACTTGGAACTCCAGTCTGGCAGAAAGGATGCCATACAACTTGTTGGGGTAGTGTGATTGTGACCTGAACATAAGCAGGGAGATGAACCAGGCTATTAAAAATGAACCCATTCATGTTTACTCCGGTATAGAGTAGCACCAGCATGTTGAGTGACATGGTAACTCTGACCCGTGCTTCGTAGAAGGTTGTTGATAATAGCGCCGGAGAAGCTGAAACCAAGTGAGGAAGTGATGAGTTGGGCAGAGTTTAGGGGGTGATGACAGGGTTATCCTAATCACAGTGCTATGGACAGGGCTTTGGCCATTTAAATTATGGGAATGTGTTTGTGAATCCTGGTCTTCCAGGGGCTGAGGGAGTACGTCTATCAGACAAGAGAAAGGATGCCTGTGGCCACAAGCTTTCCAATCCGGTGAGGAGGGCTTTAAACTGGGTTTGTTGAGAGGAGGGATCCACAATCCATTGTTGATTGGCCAATAGATACCCTGGCTCTGGAAATAAACCACAGACCAGGAGGAGAACATCTGAGGTGGAGGACAAGGGAGCTCCAGTCAGTAAACCAGCTCCAGTGGGGGCCAGTCTTGAATGCCCCTTGGAGCAAGGGGAACAAGCAGGAAGAGCTGCAGGTCTGTGTGTGCCTGCAGGGTTTGGATGTCATTGGTTCCACTGAAACGTGGTGGGATGGTTCTCACGACTGGAATGTGGGGATAAATGGGTACAGACTCTTTAGGAAAGACAGGCAAGGGAGAAAGGGAGGGGGTGTTACCCCAAAGGCCAACTTGAATGCATGCAGCTCCACTTGGGGAGGGAAGAAGAACTAACAGAGAACTTATGGGTGAGGATCAAAGGGAAACCAGAGAGGGGGGGATCACAGTCAGGGTTTGTCATGCAGTTCCTATCTTACTTTTTGATTCTTTTACTTATTTGGGGATTTTTCCTTTTGTTTTGGTGATGGGCTCAATACATCTGTTTTCTTTTTAGCAAAGTTGATTCATTACCTCCTGTTGAATTCTCCCCTGTGCTTGTATTGCAAGCACCAACCCAAACTGATTTAGACCCTCGCTCGAAACCATTACAGTGACAAAACACCTAATGGCACAGGGCTGTACTTTTAACACATGCCAGCTGGGGTTGTGAGAGGATGACAAAACCTACAGCTAAAAGAAGTGTTTCAGACAGACCAAGAAACCAGAGATACTGAACTTTCCGAGCTGGTTTGTCCTAGGAGCTGTACCACCCACTCCAGTAATTCCCCACTTAGGCTTTTGCTTAGCTCTAACTCACTCTATTCATTCAGCATCAGCCTGATCTTTCTGCAAACAGAATGTCAGAGATACTGAAGATTGTAACCACGAGATACTGTTGGTATTACACAGGGGAAGGGACAAGGGAAGAAGAAGGTCTCCCCTTTCTGTTATTAGCTCAAAACTGATTGGAGACACTGGAGTGTATCAGGCACCACAGAGGAGTCAATGCAAGTACTGGGTTCAGTTTTGGGCACCGCAGTGCAAGGATGCTGATGAGCTGTAGTGGGTTCAGAGATGGGCAAGGAAGCTAGTGAAGGGCCTGGAGGGCAGGTCTTATGAGGAGCAGCTGAATGAACTGGGGTTGTTTAGTATGGAGAGAAGGAGGCTGAAGGGAGACCTCACCACCCTTTACAACTACCTGAAAGGGGGCTATAGAGAGGTGGGGATTGGTCTCCTCTCCCAAGTCACTACGACTATTGGAAACGGCCTCAGGTTGCATCAGGGGAGGTTTAGATTGGACGTCAGGAAAATTTTCTTCACTTTAAGAGAAGTCAGGTATTGAAACAGGCTGCTCAGGGAGGTGGTGGAGTCACTGTCCCTGGAGGTGTCAAAAAACATGCAGCTGTGGCTCTTGAAAACATAGGCATGGTGACACTGGATTGATGGTTGGACTTGATGATCTTGGAGGACTCTTCCAACCTTAATGATTCTTTGTGATTAGGGTCCTGATGGTGATGGATTAAGTAAAACGAGTCAGATATGTAGCTAACTGAGCTGTGCATGGGTAAATCAGGCATTGAGAGAAACACTATTGGACCCTTGTTCCTTAGACTCAGCTCAGCAGGCTTTTAAAGCTCAAAAGGCTTTCAAAGGGATGTGCAAATCGCGAGTTGCTGTCTGTCTGACAAATAGTGAAGTAGACAAACAATACAATGCAAGGACAGTCATTCCTCTCTGAGATGGATTCCTACTCAAACTCTCTATGCTTCAGCATTAGCCTTCAAATCTTCATCAAAATCCAATACGTGTGAAATGGCAGACCTGCTTCAAGATTTGATGTCAGGTAGTCAACATATTGAGCCAAAAAGGGATCTGTGTTTGTAAAAAGGTGAAGATCTGAGAAATTCACTGTAGAGAAATCGTTTCCTTCTCATCTGGCTGTGTAGTAGTTAGTTACGGGTATGGAACTATGGATTTAGAAGTCTTGAATCACCCTAGCTCTGCGTTTTGGACACAATTTAATACTGTGTTTATATTTCATATCAAGTGTGTGCTTTTTATGTTGAATATGAATTTCTTTGTGTCTTTTAAAAAGGACTCTCCAAGGAGACATCTGCAGGAGGTTTGCGGAGTGCTGCACCATGGGTTGTGTAACCATGGGGAGGCCATCTGGGAGGTGAAGGGAGAAATGACCAACAGCCAGTGGGAACAGGATTATGTGTTCCTGTCTAAGCTAAACAGGGACATCTTTGCTGAGCAGAGGGCTTTAAAAAACCTGATGGAAAGAGCCCTTCCAATTGCAAATCACAGATGAAAACTGACACTACTGCTGCGGATACAGAAAGCTGGCATTGATGAGAGACTTCTGTTGCCTGCTTTCAAATGGAAGAGGTCACTCCTTCACTCATTTGTTGGGGGTGTTTGCCTTAATAACTGTAATTATGAAGGACTACTGTGATAATTTAATGTAATTTGACACGGAATTAGTGAGCAGAATTTGCACACAATAATTCTTTCCCGGAGCCACGCTACTCATAAACAGTGGCAGCCAGTGACATCTTTCCTGTCAACGGGCTCCTTAGGTTTAGGTAGCCTGTAGCATCTGTACTTGTTTTGTTTTTAAATGAGCACAAGTATCGTAGCTGCATTAATGACAGGAGAGCTCCCAAAGTGCTCTAGCCTTTGGCAAATAATGCTAAACTTCTTAATTCCCCAATGAGTGCAGCTAAAACAAGAGTGTCCTCTGAAAGCTTCACTGTCCTTCTCATGCTCTGCTGATTCCCAGTAAAGTTACTGCTGATGGTTCTAGGGGAAAATACTTCTGCTGATGGGAGGGGGAACAGTGAATTCAATAGGCTTTTCTGCTACAGCCTCTTCTCGGTTGATCTCTAATAAAGGAAACGATCTCTGATGGTTTTTTCCTTGTGTAGAAGAGGAAAGACTTGAACTAGGGTGTTCTGTGTCTGTTCTGCATAGATACCACAGAAGATGCAGATGACACATGAAGCTGAAATAAAAGAATCAAAAAACCCCCTCTCTTTTGAAACCCTTCTAAAGGTTAATATGGCCAAGTCAGCAAAGCTTCATATCCCTCCTCCCAAGGGATCAAGTTATCTGAAGCTGCGAATTTTTCTGTCCCACTGTTTATCTTACAGGAGTTACTTCATATTTGAAAATCTGATTTTAAGGCATTAAGACTTTATTAGGCTCCTGTCGAGTCTGGAGAAGGCTTGTGGGGAATCTTACGGATGTGTATAGATAGCTGATGGAAGGGAATGAAGACCAGGGAGAGGGCATGGCAATGGCACAAGGACAAAGGCAGGAGACACTGTGAACACAGAAAGGAGTCTTTTCCTATGAGTGAGGCACAGGCTGCTCCAAGAGCCTGTAGATCCTTCAGCTGTGTTGATATTCAACATCTAACTTTACACAGCCCTGGATAACCTGTAGTAGCCAACCCAGCATGAGCAGGGCAGCTGAATTTTACGATCTCAAGAGGTTCATCAACTATTCCGTTGTTCTTTTTTAAATCATCTCCTTCCCAAACTGTGCTCCAGCTTGCTGCTTCAAGATCAGACTTAATGGGACTGGTATGAAAACACTCACCAGTGATCAGGATTGAATCTGACAGCGAGCTACCTCAGTCCAACCAAACCACAGGGACTTCCACTGGCGAGACCATCCCTCCAGCAGTCATTCTCAGAAACAGACCTCCACTGTCAACCCAAAATGTTTGGTTCATGATGATTATATCATTATAACACCATCACCACAAGAAATTCTGCAAGAGTGAAACCTGGAGACAGAGGAGTAATCATTCTTATTTCTGTTTTATATAGACAGAAATCAATCAACAGCTTGCCTGTCACTGTGGATGAACAGTGGTTTAGAGAGGGACCTCCCATCTCCTAACCTGAACTGAGCATTAGGAATGGCATTGATCTCTGGAAAGCTGTAGCTGAATGGAGCACTGACAGCTACAGTAATTTGAAGAGAGAGGCAAAAGATAGAGAGCCAAAGAGTAGGATCTACATAACCAGATGCTGATGGTGTTAAAAAAGAACGGGGAGAGCAGCACATTTGCCTCTGCCGTGTGATTCTGAGAGTTTTCCTCAGTGCTGGGAGGGTCTGAGCTGTCTGTCTCCTCTTTCCACGAATCTCTTTTCATCAGCCCTATTCAAACCCATTCATCCTAAAGCTGAACCCTCGCCGTCCTGCCCTTTCTATACCAGCGATGTGGTTAATCCTCGAGCCCTCGACCTTTAGTGATTTGTACTGCTGTCAAGACACATTATACAGCTTTCTGAAGTGCTCTGCACTACAGAAGAGACTGTCCACACTAGGCTTCTTCTGCTTAAAGTAGCATGCAACCCCATCAGCTTTATCATGCAAATGTTTTCTGCTTTTCCTTCTAGGGGAACAGCGAACACCCCCCACCGCCCCTTCTTCCCCATCCTTTCTTCAGAGGAGTTTCAGTATGAAAACCAGAGCTGAGAAGTCAGCGTAGAGGAGCAGCCTGCAATTTGCAAGCCAATGAAGATGATGTTATTCCTGTCAGGACGGAAGCTGAGAGGAAAATGTGAACTCGATGTTAATGCCTAGGAAGATGATGGCTTGATTTTTCAAAGAAACCCCCCTAATTCCTGAACCAGCCCATGGTTCTGATGAAAAGCATGTTGCTGGCGTCTAGGAGCATCCATAAGGCACTCGGGGACATCAGCTCTTACTCCTCAAGGTTTTTGACAAACAAGTGCTCTACGGAAAGGTGTAGCAACCCGAGGGGTGTTTCCTCTTTATCCACAAACCCAGACGTAACACTCATGCAGGCTCACCCTCAGTGCTCCCTCATTCAGAGATTTAACCTTAGGGTAGCAGGAACTGTTTCTCTCCTCTGCCAGTTCAGTTCTTGCCTTTTTGAGGACGTTACCACACGTCTCCGTGGATCAATGGGAGGTTTGATCAACTCATTTCCCTACCATCAACAATGCCTCCCAGTCATCAGTCTAAGTTGCAGTTCATTGTGGATCTGATGGAAGAGCAAGGCTGTAGTTACATTAGACATCACCATAAAGGAGAAGATTAAAGAAAGAGTTCCCTCTCAAGATTTACCTTATGCTGCTTACGAACAAGGTTTCACGATGAGTTTTCGAGCTATTACATTTCAGAATCAGCTTCTCACATCTGCTTGTTAATAGAAATGTTTATTTTGCATGGAAAAGGAGATCAGTATCAGGCAGTTTACGAGGACTGTACCCTCTAACAATAAGCTTAGCCTGACATGGACAGTGGTGACCTTTAGATTAACGAGTGCAGCCTAGGAGAAAGATCTTAGGAGAAAGATTTTTCAGAGAAAGATATTTCTCTGAAAATTGCAACTGAGCAGCTGTCAAAAATGGGCACAGATGTTTGCAGGGAATGACCCAGCAACACACCACTAGTAAACCTTCGCATCCAGCCTTAGGTTGCAGGTGTCTGGGGCAGCATGTTCTTGCATGCGTGGCCAAGCAACCTGCCAAGGGGAATCACGGAGGCACACTGACACGGTTAACTGCGCTGATCAGCTGTGGGGGGCACTCCTCTGCATGGGGAATCACTTCTCTTTGTTTTAAAAAAGAGGTGGCTTGGGTGGAGTTGATAGGTTAATTATTATCACATGTAGTGCAGATAGTGAGTGGGAAAAGATTATTCACCAGCCCTATCAGGAGATGTTAGCTAACGATGCTATTCGTTGGCAGCTATAAAACAAACACCACCAAGTCCCTTTTCCTTGCACAGTAGATCTGATATCAGTACCATGGGACTCCTGGCTATGAACTATTGAGGAGGGCAAAAGGTTAGAAAGTGTTTAGGTAAATTCAGGAAGGGTAGGTCTGTCAGAGCTATCAAAATCTGACAGGACACTCCAAACTGCCGCTGGGAGGCTGTTGGCTCAAAGGGGTTGCTCTGTGCAAACCTCACTTTGCTCTTTCCTGAGCATCCTCTCCTCTTCTGGTAACCGCCGGAGAGTCTCTAGTCTGCAAACAGATGGTAGACAGACCTATAGTCAGAACCTATCTGGGGTTCTCTACGGGGCTTGCCACCCCTTGTGTTGAACGTGCCCATAGAGTCCTCATAGCCATGCCACCAACAGCACCAAGTCTATAACCAAACGTGCCCATGATGCGCGTTGTGCTACTCTAACAAAGGTCCCGCTGTGGTTTCTGCACAGCTGACCCCCCTGGTTCTGGCTGCGCTGGGATTTCTTTCCACACAGATGTGTCTCACAGTGATTCCGCAGGGATTTCTAGCCAGGGAGAAGACCCACACAGATTTTAGCAGTCTCCGTTCCCTTCTCCCTTTTTCTAACACTCTGGACCTCTGATTCAGCACCTCTCCCAGTCGCCGACTTCTCCAGTTCTATTCATGCAGCGTGAATATGGTTTTCAGAAGGGAGAGACCTGCCTGGCAAAGGAGGAGGTAGGACCACGAGGAAGAAGGGAAAAAAAGGGAAGGAAGGGCATGTGGAGCTTTGCTGGGGCTCCTGCCCAAGATTAATTCTGTGGCCCTTTGCAGCAATCAGGAAGCCACGGGGCTCACGGCAGCAAGAAGGGAAATGTGATTAGCACAAGGCTGAAAGAGGCTGGTAGGATGCCAGCTTGGAGCCCTTTTGAGGAGCTATGCTTGTACCCCTGGCTCGCCCGCTCTATGAGCCTGCTCCAGGGCACTTCCCACAGTGCTTTCAGAAGAGCAGGTCTGCTGAGCTCAGCACAGGCTGCAGGCCTGAAGGGAGCAGCTGCCTTGCAGAATCTTGGCTCCCAGGGTTGGGCAAGGGCCAGTATGCCCTTCAGAGGGTGCCTTTCCAAACTAAGCTCAGCCCCAAGAAGTTGATGACTTAAGGAGCCCTGTCTGCAAGGCAGCGACCCATGGACAACCCAGCAGTAGCACAGAGTAGGGAGCCTGGATCCTGCCCAGCTGCTTAGGAGTATGAAGATCCTACTGAGCGCTCGGCTGGACCTCTGCTGTAACCCCGCTCTGCTGCTGGTGGGGTGAGCATGGTGACGTGCAGCCAGGCTGTCAGCGGTGTGAGACACCCGCAGCCGTCCAACAGATGGATGGTCACTCTGCCAGAGAGAAATAAACCACCTAAGTCACAGGCTTCAACAGCAGGTGCTGGGCTTGGGCAGATGCTCCCGGTGGAGCTGCCTGGCCAAGCATGGCCTCATGCCTACGTTTGAAATCAGACTTGGTGTGCAGTCCCACTTGGAAGGCACATGTGTGCGTGCTGGTGTGTGCACATCCCCTGACTGCTGCTGACGGCTCTTCGCTGGGTGTGCAGGTACCTGGATTTGCAAAGCAGCATCGATTTACAGCACCCTTTATGAACGGAACAGACCCTGGCAGGGGGACACACGGGTCTGGGAAACTTGTCAGGGTGGTATCCACTCAGCTCCAGCCACATTCTGTCCTTGTGCCTCACGGCTGTGTTTCCCAGCTCATTTGTAAGCCACTGCAGTAGATCTCGGTCTCTCCTGCCCTTCGGGTTTTCAAATCAGTCCGTCTGTCTGCAGCCATATCAAATGTTTTCACCCAGCTCCCTCCCCTCACGGCTGTCAGTCACGCTGACTGGATGAGTAGGCTCAGGAGTTGGGCACAACAAGCAGATGCGACTTGCTGCAAATCAGCTGCAGACAGGTTCCATCTGAGGGGACCAGACGCTCTCCAGCAGAGCCTAACACGGTCATTCAGGACTTCACCGTCTGCAGCCAGTCCTTTTCAGGACTTGCTATTTCATAGTGGAAGACAAGAAATACTTGCTCCCACGTTCCTGTACTTGCTCTGCATTCCCTTCATCATCGTGATATTAAGCCAGCTCTGAGAGCCGGGGCAACGATCATACTAACCCAGGACCCTGCCACAGCGTGAGGGCTTAGTCTGCCCTGAGACCCCCCGTTTTGATCAGGAAAGCAGATCAGGAATTATCTCTGCTGGCAAGCAGGTGATGTGTTCGCTTGTTTGTCTCTCACAATAACTGACTCGAGGGAGCCAAGCCAGTCTCGTTGTCTTTGGTAGCTGCAAAAGGCAATGTCAGCTCAGGAACAGTGGCTGCTGGCTGCAGCTCAATCTGTTGCTTTCCTTTCCCCCTGCTCGCCACTGAACACTGAGGCAAAGGTAGAGCAGCACCTTTTGATTGTAAAGAAATCTCAGTTTTACTGGATGTCTTTCATGGGAAGGAGCTCTGAAAAAGCCTTTTCAAACACAGTATTCAAACTGTTCTTTGGATTGGAAGCCACGCTTTGTTCAGGAGCCTCCTCACTGTTTGGAAGGATTGAACACATTTTTGGGGGTGATGGTGATGTCTCTTGGAATCAGTAACAAAGGGGCAGCTAGGATGGTCAAGGGGCTGGAAGGTCAGCCCTGCGAGGAGAGGCTGATGGAGCTGGGGNATGTTAGGTTTACTTGGTTGGTTTTAGGTTGGGCTGGATGATCTTTAAGGTCTTTTCCAGCCTCACCATTACTGTGAGACTGTGAATCCTGGCACTGTGCTTTGCACAAAGGTCTGTTTTCATTGTAGTTGACCTGAATCCCCAGCATGCATCCGATTTCATTCCCCTTTTTTAACATGGTAGAATCATAGAATCATCAGGGATGGGAAGGGGCCTCGAAAGATCATCTAGTGCAATCCCCCTGCCACCAAACCATCAGCTATCAGCTCATCTCAGAGCTCATCTTGTGTGTTTATCTCACAGCAGACCTTGGCTTCATTACATCCCGTTTTATACAAGCAGAGTCATCTTGTGTTGCCCTGACAATTCCTCTGCCTCCCCCTGTCCATCCTCACCCCTCCAGGCCTTTTTCTCCTATCCTTCAGCTCTATGTAGGTCACTACTGCTCTTCCCTGGAGTCTCCCCTTGTCATTTCTGAAATGAGATGCTTCATTAACCATCTCCAATGTTCTAGCATTACTGACCCCTGTGGCCAGCTAGCAGACACCTCAGCTAGTGCCTGTCCCCCTCCCCTTACTGTTCGCCCTACCCAAACAGTGCCAAACACATCCATGAGCCAGCGACTCTGGAGAATGCCCCTTCGTGTGCACTGGGGTTCTCCTGGGTGCGTTCCACACTCTGAACCTTAGGGAACCTCGTTGCACTTCGTTTGCAAGCAGATGCTCAGCAGAGTTAATATTTGAGGACGACAGATAAAAGGGCTTCACTTTTTAAAGGAACCCCTTCACTGACTCTACTCTGGGGGGGCTGAGGCAGATCTGCAGATGAGCAGCAGCTCCGTCCTTCCAGCTCAAATGACTCTCGCTCTGCGCTAAGGACAACAAAACTAAATCAAGAGGAAGAGAATGAACTGTGTGAGTCTACGTGGCTCCAGCAAGAGGGCACTGAAAGCAAACCAGTCACAGCAGTTGTCCTCTGCTGGGAAGAGACCTTTCCAAGGTAGGGAACGGGCAGAACACAGAGTGCGTGTTCCAGAGCCGACAAAGGAGCCTGGCAGCGGCTTCGTTTTCTGTAGGAGTGTTCCCCACACAGCTAATCCTCTCGTCCTGAGTTGCCATCTGGAGTGTGCCACGAGCAGCTCTGTGTGGCAGAGGTATCGCGAGCCTGTGACAAACGGGGCAGCGTGCTCGGGGCCTGCCAGCAGCCACGGGCTGTTCTTGCTCAGTCACACTCGGAGCCTAACACACAAGATGTACTTGGTGAAGGGCAGATGCCTCTTCCGAGAGAGGTCTCCTGGAAATACAAGCCGGTGCCCTATCAGCAGTACGTCCCTCCCACGGTTTGAGGGCAGGATAGCCCTCAGCATACTGCTTGGAAAGCCACTGGCACCCTGTGTCAGGGAGACTCTCACAGAGCAGAGCAACTATCAACAGCGAGCCCGGTGAGAGGATTCTTGGCTCTCACTGGGCTAGAAACAGCCTTTCTCGGGTCCGAACGTCAGGCAAACACAGTGTGCAGTTACCCTGCCCTGTTCCACCCCCCAGCCACCCGTGCGGCTCACTGCTCCCCATCGCAGACAGCATCCATGTGATTCATCCCACCTTGCAGCATGCAAGCACCCCCAGTTGCCCTGAGTGCTGGTGCAGGGCAGCTGGCAGAACCCCAGCAGCTCAGCTGGGACAGCCTCCCCTTGTCCCCCCATCTCTGCAAAGACAGGGCTCTGTCTCTGCTGGCCCAGCACCCGGGGCTCATGCTGCCCTCCACTCTTCAGCAACCACAAGCATCTCGGGGAGGGGATGGAGACCCTCTGCAAGCTCTTTACAGATGCTACTGTTTGTACTTCTGCTGGGTAATGGGGGGTGTCTGTCCTGTCCTGTTTGTAAGCACCCTAACTGCCCCCAGCTCCCCGGGAGGGCAGGCACGTGTGGGCAAGGGCAACCTTCCAGACCCCTGGCAAAGGTTTCTGCTGGAAAAGGGGGTAAAAAAATGGCTCAAGAAGCAGTCAAGCCCTGATGGCTGTGATCACTCAGGACTCTTTATCTCCCTTTTTTGGTCTGTGCTCTGTACGGAGCTGTCAGAGCAGCAACAGCTTCTGGCACCGGAGGTGCCTTCTTCCCGCTGATCTCAAGGCTGTCTGCTGAGGGTGGTGGGAGAGCCGTGGACTCTCACTCATCACACTTGAGCGCCGTGAGGAAGGAAGAACGGAGCCGGGACACGATCTCCTGGCTGCCTTTGCCTTGCTTGCTCCTCTCTCCTGACAGCTGCAGTTTCTCACCTTCTGGAGACCAGGGCCCAAGGAGCAGGGAATCCTCCATTCGTCTTCTTCAAGCTCTTCCTCTGGCAGAGGGGTCACCCACTACTCCAGAATTAAAACCCAGAGCCCCTTAGTTAACAGGACCTTCCATCTGTAAAGAAATCGACTGCAAAGTGTAGAGGTCTGAACCACCAGTGCCCCTGGCTCTCCCTCCAGCGGCTCGGATGCGGTTTGGGCTCGGGTCCAGACACCCATTAGAAGGAAAGCAGAGCCAACTCTGCCTGTGAAAGAGGCGGAAAAAAGGCTCAGCCCTCAGGAGAGGGACAGCCGGCCGCAGCCACCGGCTGCTAATTTGCTCTCCCCAGGGACCTCTACTTCTCGTTGTGATCTGCCAGGTAGGGATGCTGAGTCAGCTTGACTCTTAGCCCTTGCTTCTCTGTTTCCTGGTGTCTTGTGTAGCTGGTGAACACCGAGGACTGGGCAGTCACTGCTGGGGAAGAGACACTCAGCGGGGTGTAGATGGCACCTGGAGTGCTGAACGGGGAAAGGAAAGGGAAAGGGAAGGAAGGGAGAAATGAGAGGGGAAAGGGGAAAGGGGAAAGGGAAANAGGGAAAGGGAAAGGGAAAGGGAAAGGGAAAGGGAAAGGGAAAGGGAAAGGGAAAGGAAAGGAAAGGAAAGGAAAGGAAAGGAAAGGAAAGGAAAGGAAAGGAAAGGAAAGGAAAGGAAAGGAAAGGAAAGGAAAGGAAAGGAAAGGAAAGGAAAGTCCCTGCCCACGGCAGGGGGATTGGAACTGGATGATCCTGTGGTCCCTTCCAACCCTGACTGATTCTGTGATTCTATAACTTCTTCCCAGGAGGGTGATGGGGCACTGGAGGGGGCTGCTCAGGGGG
The DNA here is from genome assembly GCA_013397515.1 of Upupa epops. Classification (NCBI taxonomy): domain Eukaryota; kingdom Metazoa; phylum Chordata; class Aves; order Bucerotiformes; family Upupidae; genus Upupa; species Upupa epops. The sequence goes on along the minus strand of VZRI01008197.1, from coordinate 188,065 downwards.
GTTGTGGAGTCTCCTTTTCTGGAAACATTTTAAACCCAGCTGGACCTGGTTGGGGTGATCCTGCTGTGGCAGGGGGACTGGACTGGATGATTTTTCGGGGTCCCTTCCGATTCCTGATGATTCTGTGATCCCATGGTATTACCGGAGTTGTTGGATTGAAGTTGCACCATTCAGTGATCTGTTCTGTATTCCTTGGGAACTGCGGATCAGCTGTGGTGGGATACCCCTGGCAGGCCAGCTCATCCAAGAGCTTGTGCTTGTGTCAGCTTAATCTCAAGAGTAAGACCTATTGTCCAGTACAGCAGTAGTCAGCAGCCTCCTCTGCTTCAGCAGCTGAACACATTTAGTCCTTGGCGGAGGGGCTGCTCTAAGGAATTCCGTTTGAGTCACGGGGAGACTGAGCAGGGGTCAAGCCTCACTGTCCCCAGTAGGAAGCTGCCCTCCCACTTCCTTCCTGCCTCTTTCCAGGAGATCTCAACACTCCCCTCTCTCCCACCTCTCTGCTCTCTAGGAAGCTGGTGAAATGCTCCCAGAAACGGCCTCTCCCAAACCTCCCAAAGCACCGGCTGCCTCTTTCACGGATGGTGGAGAGTCTCCGTGAAGCCTTGGCTGCTCTCAGCTTCTCCTGTGCCTCAAGGCTGGTGGAAAGGTGCGAAAGCCTCCAGCTGTGAGACACCAGGCTGAGGGCCTGGAGCGTGAGGCAGAGCTCTCCACAGCTGGACCATGTCACTAGCTTCTTCTCCTCTGAGTCAGCATCCGTGAGCAACACCTGCAGGGCCAAAGCTGTTTATCAGCTTTACTGAGAGTTGGTTTCACTGCAACTTGAATGCCTGCTGCTCAGCAGACAGACGCATAGTGCAAGGCAACTCTGATTCAATCCCATTTTGCAAGCGGGGAAACTTTCTGGCTGTGGTTGTGTGACGCCACACAGAGGGATGTGGCACAGAGCCACGTGAAGGAGTGGGCTCATTCCCGGGCCACTTTGCCAAGGAGAAAATGGCTGAGGATGCTTTCGGCTCAGCACAGCAGAACGTGTGTGTGCTCCCGAAGCAGGGCTGGAGGCAGCGCTTCCTCCTTCAGGGCACAGAGGAAGGAAACTCAGTGCTGATAAGAAGCAGTGGAAGGTAGTGCTGGCTTGCAGGACGCAGGGAGGATGTGACTCCACATGTGCTGCTGGAGATGGGCCAGGAGCAGTGCCAAGGGACTTTCCAGCAAGGGCCTCCATCCTTTGGGTACCACGACTGCCTAAGGAGAGGGCCTGACTGAGGAGAAAGGGCTCAGCTGTGCCAGCTCTCTCTGGAGGTGTTCAGGGTCAGGCTGGATGAGGTGCTGAGTGGCATGAGCTAGATGTCAGATGTTAGGGTTACTGGGTTGGTTTTAGGGTGGACTGGATGATCTTGAAGGTCTTTTCCAGCCTCATCTTTACTGTGAGACTGAGATAAGAACAGAAAGACTGCTGTTGCCAGTGCTGCCCTCTTAGGGAGGGGTGGAAAGATAGGAGAGAGAGCTTTAGAGGAGACCCGCACGTCTGAGAACCATGCACCAGAACCATGCATCTTCGTTGCCTTGGGAGTGCCAGTGCCTTTGCTGAGTGCTTTTGCCTGCCAGACCCAATTCCCTGAGTGTGTTACCCTTCATCCAGGGCTCCCAAACCTACCTGCACTCCTTGATTAAGTTGGTGCCTTCCAGAAATAGTCATAAACAGGACGTTTCATGTATTCATGCACCTTCTAAAAGCAATTTAAATGGATGTTGCTCTTAATGAGATAGAGATATCTATTGCTTAAGTACTGCTGGCTCTCTAAACCGGTGTGAGGAGGGTACCAACCTGCTTCCAGCGAGCCACATCCACCCCAGGCTAGCAGAGGCCTTCAGTAACACCAGCTGCAGATGTTCATTCTCACTTCAATAAAGGCAGCCCTGTGCCTCCTGTCCTGCTGAGGCTCACACAAGGAGGGCGACAGCCCTGGTGCTTCAGCCTCTGGGTCACAGGGTGGCTTTGGAGAATGGGGTGGCAAATGATGCGCACACGGCAGCGGGGCAGCCCCTGGCCTCAGGGTGTCTGCTCCTAGCAGCTCCACACACCGGTACTGGAGCCCAAGTGCTGCTCCCGTGCAGCAGCTCACCCTGCTGAGGCTGAGGCAGTGTGGGCTTGTTCAGATGTGTGATCTGCTGGATTCATTTTTATTGGTACTGTGACAGCTTTTACCGGAGAAGCCAAACTCTCCTCCTAGCTAAATCCTTGTATTACTCCATCGCAGCCTGCTACTGCCTGCAAACACCTATTGCTACTCTTGAAGCATCACTAGAGACTGAGAAAGTAGCCTCCAAAAGCTTCTTTTCACACAAAAATAGAACTATGATAAACTTTTGCGTGTGGAAGGGCTGGGTGTCATGGGGGTTCTGGGCAAAAACTCCACCTGCTGAAACTGCCTTCCATTTGTGAGTAGTCTGGTCTGCCAAGTGGGACTCAGTACCTCTGAGGGCAGTCAGCACAGAGAGCTGCTACCGAGCATCACCCAGCATGGGAAGTGGCTATTCTGCATCCATCAGGAGCTGCCTCTGCAAGGGGGTTACAAGGAGCTTGCCCTTCCCTGTGCTGTCCCCCTCTATAAACAGAGAGCAATGAACACGCTGGCCTAAGGAAAGGTGTGAAAGGCACAGTCACAGACTGGGCTGCACCGTGGCTTTGAGTAGCAGTTGCCCTGTGTGCTGCTGTTGTGCCCAGCTTTCCCCTAAGCTCCATTCGTTTGTGACCAGAGGGCAGCTCCTTTGCAGCCCAGATAATCTCTTCTGAAACTGCCTTTCTGAGGAGACCTCATTACGCTGCCAGATGACACTCAGCTGGAATGGCACTCAGCACTGCTCTTCCAGGACAGCCTTGGGCAGCAGGCACTACTCTCCCTCACCAGTCGGATGATGTTCCTAACACTCTTCAGCTCAGGGTCCAGTGACCCATGAATGGTGACACACCAGCAAGGGGTGAGGAGCAAGGAGAAGGATGTGGATGCAGGATCTGTGCCCAGGTGTGATGCTGCACTGGGGGAAACTGCAGGCCCCCAGGGAGCCCTGTATTTGTAGACTCTATTGGGATGATTTTGACATGACCTGGAAAACTTCACACAGCAAACTCAGTGTTTCTGGTTTCCCCCTGCTGTTTCTACGAGTCCACTCCTTACTTTCATTACAATTGGAAGAGACCTCCTGATCATCCCTTGATCTTTCATCATTCAGTGAAAGGTTTTTCCTAATGTCCAATCTAAACTTCCAGTGGAACAACCCGAGGCCCTTTCCTCTTGTCCTATTGCTAGGAGAAGAGACCAACTCCCAGCTCTCTAAAGCCTTCTTTCAAGTAATTGTAAAGGGTGATAAGGCCTCCCTTCAGCCTCCTTTTCTCCAGACTAAACAACCCCTCTTCCCTCAGCTGCTCCTTCTAAGAGCCTCCCCCCAGACATTTTCCCCACCGTGGGGCAGTCCGTTAACCACAGGCACAGAGCAAAGACCACTGCAGTGAGTCGGTGGTGGGACCCTGCTCTCCAACCTAGGCTTGGCCAAGGGATGCTGCGAAGTGAGCTCCAGTCACAGGACATCAGTGCTTGCAGACGCTGCAGCAGCGTGGACACCGCGCAGCTCGAGGATGGGCAGCATGGCTGCACTGCCGCGTGAAGAAGAGGTGGTGGAGTTCCTCTTCCTGCAGCGTGTCTCCACAGAGCACTGTCGTGGATGCCTAAACAGAGACCGTCTTCTGTTCCACATGAAGGACAGAGCGTTTGACTAAATACAAAGCAAAATTCAGCTCAGAGGGGACTCCACCAGAGTACTGCTCGTGGCCAAACATCGCTGAGTCGGACACTATTTGGAAAAGCTGCTGTGCCCCTTGCCTGGCTAGAGAAAAAGATGTGCTTGATCTTGGCAAATGGCCCAGCTCTCTTCAAAGCACAGAATGCTTCTCTCCTTTTTGACCTTGGTGCTGCTGGACTCCTACAGCAGCCAGAGTTTTAGAAACTCTTGGTTTACTCTGACAGACTGGACGTGGCCAGCAGCCGAGTCGCCCTACAGGCAGGAATACGGCTGGAGGAGGAGGAGAAGGGCTTTGTCCAGCCAAGCGTTGCCCACAAAAGCAGTGAAGCAGCAGATTTCATTTGTCCAGCCCTTCCTAAGAGTTAAACCACATAAACTGGCATTTCGCCCTATGGGTCAGGAGACCTATCTGTCCTGTAGCCAACGAGGCTGCTGTAGGAGCCCTTGGGAACAATAAGCCACCTAACAGGGTCTTCCAGGAAACTCAGTTCCCCTGGTTTGAAACACTGGAGTTGGTCTTTGTGACCTTATTAGTCCACTCTCCTGTGATGCAGCATGTAAGCACACTTCTAACTGCCACTGCAGCGCTCGAAAGGCAACGGAGTGACACCTGTTTCAGAGGGAGGTACAACTGGCTAGAAGGGACCTCCTGTGTTCATGGACAGTGAAGTCAGCTGCTGTGCTCTGGAGCTGCCCTTGGGTTGGGCAGAGAGAGGTGAATCCTCTGGTCCATCAGCAAGGCACAGGCCAGCCTATAACCTCACATCACCGCAGACGAAGTGCCACATCCAGTCTTTCTTTAAATGTCTCCAGAGATGGGAACTCCACCACCTCCCATGGTCCATTCCAATGTCTATTCACCTTTTCCATGAGGAAGGGCTTCTTAACATCCAACCTAACCCTCCCCTGGTGCAGCTTCAGGCCCTGCCCTCTCATCCTGTCTCTGGTTGCCTGGGAGAAGAGCCTGACCCCACCTGTCTCAATCCTCAGGGAGCTGCAGAGAGTGATAAGGTTCCCCCTGTCTCTCCTCCAGGCTAAACAACCCCAGCTCCCTCAGCCTCTCCTCATCAGACCTTCTCTCTAGTCCCTCCACCAGCCTCACTGCTCTCCTGTGGACCTGTTCCAGCCCCTCAATCTCTTTCTCACAGTCTCTTGGAAAACTATTGTCTAGTTCCTGAGCTGAGGGGAGCACAACTGCTCGGAGTTCGGAGTGCATCCCAGAAGAAAAAGACAGGGAAAGGAAATTCAGAGGTTGGCTCTCCCTGCTTTCAGCTTCCCTGCGAGTTACTCGGGAGGGAGGTTTGGGAAGCAGGGGGTGTCTGCCAGTTCTTGCAGTATAAAAGCCCCACAGTGCTGCGTTTCTGGTGGCAGCTGAGCTACAGAGATAGCTGCACAGGCTGCGTGAAGGGAGGTTGGTTTTAGCCGGCTGCATTAAATGCTTTTCAAGTGAAAGCTGAAGCAGTGGCCTCTCCAATGTTGAAGAGAGACACAAACAGTGAGAGAGGGGAACAGAGACCAGCACGTTCAAGGTTCTGAGCTGGCATCACAGGTTGTGTAAGTGCTCAGAAACTAATGAACTCGGCTGCTCGGGTAGAGGAGCACTCCAGCCCCTCCTGTGAGAGGGAGGCTGCACGCTTCTCGTAGGGATTTGGTAGCAGGAGTCTTGTAACTGTGGGTTTGCTTGTACTACAGGTTGCTAGGTAAAAACACTGCCCATGGCCAGCTCTGTTCCTGATCCCGAGAAGCATCACTCCATTCTCTGGCCTCACCCAACTGTCAGCTGCAGGTTGGGGTTTCACTTAGTTCCCACCTCTATCTGAGGTCCAGTCCCTCCTGGAAGTGGAACAGTACCTCAACCCCAGCCTTCAGCCTCCCTTCTGTGCCTTACTGTGACTTTGTTTTCCTGTGACTCTGTGGCTCGCTGGCTCCCAGGGAGCTGCTCCTGATGGAGAGCTAAAGGCATCCCTGACCGAACACAGCTATGGGAGCCTCATGCACATGGGCTCCTAATTTCTTCCAGCTGCATTTACTGGGGGCTTGTTAGCTCCCCAGGGCATCTTTTTCCTGGTCAAACCAAGAATCCATTAGAGATGCTCTGGGAACATCAAGGTCCTCGAGGTAAAGTCATGCCAGAAGACCACAACCAAGGGATTAGTGCCATGTTCAGCCAGGGGGTCACTGTCTGCTCTGCTCAGGCACTATTGCTGCTGACTGTGTATAACACCTCTTGTTTCTAATCATGTGAACAAGTGTTCTCCAGGCAATCAGGATGAGATGATGGTTCAGTGAGTTTCCTCCTCTCCTGAGTGCTCAATAAGAGATCAGCCAGGGCCACAGCCCCAGCATAGCCCAGACAAGGAATTAGTGGGGGAGACCCAGGGCTCCAGCCCACTGTACTGCCTTGGGACAGCAGGGCCTCCTGCTCAGGGGACCCTGCTGCTCCGCTCCAGCAAAGGACAGGCAGTGCTGCCCCATCATGGACAAAGAAGTGGTACCTCGAGGTCTTGCCTTCAGGAACAGGCTGGCAGAGAGGCAGAAGGGTCTCTGCTGATCCTGCCTGCACCCTCTTGAAATGCCTGGTCTGTGCATCAGGGATTCTGCTGCTCACCTGTGGGACTGGGAATGAACTGCTGAGATATTCACTGCAGACCTTGGATGTGGGTGTTTGTTCCTGTTATTCTTGTCCTCCAGAGAGGCAGAAGAGCGATGGTGTACGGAGAGGCTGTGCTGAGCTCCCTGCAGCGTTCCCACTAATCATAGAATCATAGACTCATGAGGGATCGGAAGGGAACTTGAAAGATCATCCAGTCCAACCCCCCTGCCACAGCAGGAGCACCCAGACCAAGTCACACAGGAACAGATCCAGGCGGATCTGGAACGTCTCCAGAGAGGATCTGTGGGCTTTCAGTGACGTGCAGGAGGAACTGCATTTTGCTGCCCAGGATGATGGAAAGCACTTCACAGCTTTCCCTTTCCTTCCCTCTCTCCCTCCCTCCCTCCCCAAAGGGCTCCATATTTTACTTCCTGTGGTCACCAGGAACTCTCATGAACAAGTCCCTGGCTACTGCGAAGGATGTGACTATGATTCAGGCCCACGGGCTCCTTTGTGCACCTCCTGCACAGTGTGGTTCTGACTTCCACCAGCCTTCTGCCCCCACGTCCTCCTGCTGGTCTCAGCTGATCGAGAGGTCCAAGGTCGTATCCCAGGTGGATGCTAATTTATTCAGGAGGCCTTGCTCCTTTGGCAGCTGTTCTGCATTCCAGGACATCAGAGACTTGGCTGTCAGCAGAGAGGGCAACATACATATTCAGGGTTTTCTTTAATGCCGGGCTGTGCAGAGAGTGTCTGATCTCAGCAGTGACTCTGTGCAACACTGGGCAGCTACTGGTGACACTGCTCAGCACAGGAGCGACTTCGCAGGCCGGCTGGATCTCACTCGATCTATTGAAGGGATGATGCCTCTGCTCTCTGCTCTGGGAGCATCCAGCAAGCTGCATGGCGACTTGACAGCCTACCAGGTACTGGAGTCTTCCAGATTTATAGTCTACCAGATGTCTGTGAGGCACACTTGGACTCCACAGGGCTCCTGAAATTTAATCTAGAATCAGGCTTAATGCTCTTCTGGCAAGTGCCCCCCGCGATGACTGCCAGCCCTCCCGCAGCCAGGCTGCTGTTAGCCTGGTTACTGGGCATCAACTCCCTCTGGTAGTTATGCAGGGACATACAAAGGTGATCAGAGGAGGTTGTTAGTGTCTTCCATCTCATAAAGCTTCTAATTAGAGGTGAAAAGGCAGTTTTCCTTCCGATGAAAGGGCCTGAGTGCTGCCTGTAGAGTGAAATGGGGGGCTGTGCATGGGCAAGGATAACTGATGCAGTCGCAGTGCCCTATCTACTCAGCCTTGCAGTGTCACCTTTACCAAGTGCTGCAGACCTGTGGTGTTGAAGTCCATGGCACTGAGGAACCTGCAACATGCAGTCAACATATAAACGTAGATGCTGGTGGCCCTTCATGGATGAAGACTCTCAGTCTGGCTGGAGGAGAGTACCAGGAGTCACTGTGGGGGTGTTCAGGGAAGATACTGAACTGCAGGAACGTGTCCAGAGGAGGGCCGTGAGGATGACTGGAGGGCTGGAGCACCTCTTCTGCAGGGACAGGCTGAGAGAGTTGGGGCTGTTCAGCCTGCAGAAGAGGAGGCTCCAGGTTGAGGTCCCCCCTCAGCCTCCTTTTCTCCAAGCTCAAGAGACCCAGCTCCCTCAGCCTTTCCTCATCAGGGAGCTGCTCTACTTCCTTCATCATCTTCGTTGCTCTATGCTGGACACCCTCCAGCAGCTCTGTGTCCTTCTTGAACTGAGGGCCCACAGCTGGACACAGTACTCCAGATTCAGTCTCACCAGTGCAGAGTAGAGGGGAAGAACTTCCCTTGATCTGCTAACCACCCCCCTTCTGATCCCCTCCAGGATGCTGTTGGCCCTCTTGTCCACCAGAGCACATTGCTGGCTCAGAGTCACCCTGCTGTCCACTAGGACCCCCAGGTCCCTTTCTCCTCCACTGCTCTCCAACAGGTCAGTCCCCAACCTATCCTGGTCCCTGGGGCTGTTCTTGCCCAGATGCAAGAAGACGTAGATGTGTCTTGTAGAGCATCATTTCAGTGGAGGAGGCCACAGAGGTGATCTAAGGGCTGGAGCACCTTTGCTATGAGGACAGGCTGAGGAGCTGGGGTTGTTCAGCCTAGGGAAGAGAAGACTCTGCAGGCACCTTACAGCTGCCTCCCAGTTCTTGAAGGGAATGTATGGGAAGGCTGGAGAGGGATTTTTCACTCTGGTATCTAGTGATAGGACAAGGGGAAATGGTTTTAAAATGAGGGAGAGTAGGTTTAGGCTAGACCTTAGGAAAAAGCTCTTCAGTCCAAGGGTGGAGACACTCCGGAATTGACTGTCCAGAGAGGTTGTGGCTGCCCCTCCCTGGCAGTGTTCAAGGTCAGGCTGCATGAGGCCTTGGGCAACCAAGTCTGTAGAGAGCAGTTGTGGCCACAAATCATCTCCAGCTGCAGCTACCAGTGGGCTGCAACATTCCAGCAGCTTCCCCACCTCTGTCTCTGCACCAGGAGGATGGTGGTGCTGAGGGAACTGGTTCAACTTAGCAGTTAACTCCTTTAGGGGCACGAGTGAGGCTTCAGCCAAGCATTTGCTGTCATTTCCACACTGGGCTAATGGCTGAGGGTTATCACTGGCCATAGCTGCTGTCACCTTGATAACCTCTTAAGTCTGTCAGCCTGTGGATCTGCAAACCTCAGAGCTATTTCCACTCCCCAGCCAAGGTTTAGGGCTTAGTCAGCAAATCCTCATTTCCCCATGAGAAACATGGAGTTAATAGTGCCAGAGTAAGAGTGGTGAAAGACTGGCCTGAGGTTGCCCAGAGCGCTGGCAGATGTCCCATCCTGGAGATATCTGAGATTGCTGGACATGACTTTGAACAAACTGATCTGGTTGAAGGTGTCTCTGCTCACTGCAGGGCTAGGGCTGTGGTACTAGAGGACCTTTAAGAGTCCCTTCCAACTGAAAGGACGCCGTGATTTTATGATCTCCTGGTCAGTAGGGAAGTTTGAGCGTCACACAAATCAAGTTAGACATCCGATTCCTACCCCTAAAACTTTAACGCAGTCCCCATGGGCTCGGTGTGCCAACGTGCCCAGACCATGCCTAACGAGAGACACGAGCACACAGGGATGGTTGCAGAGACCTCTGTCAGCTCTTCTGGAGCCTCCAGCCAGGGTGCAACAGCCCCGAAACAACAGCCTCTACCTAATCAGTAAGATAATTCAGCTCTTGTCTGCTCTGGGCTGGGAGTGTTTGGACCCAGAGCTCTAACAGTCAGTCAGCAGGGCAGGAAGGGGAATTAAGGAGAAGCAGCCCTGCTTTGAAGCTGACCATGCTGCAGTGAGGAAGACAAGGTTCATAAAGGCTCCAGGGCACTCAGGGGAAGGCCCTTGCCAGCAACCCAGCAGCAAGGTTTGGCGAGCACAGAGTCCCTGACTCAGAGAGAAGAGAAAATGAATGTGTTCTGTAAGACGGTGACTCAGACAAAGCTTAAACCCCACGGTCACTGACACCACAGAGAAATTCCTGCCAGACTTAGGAAAACGAAAATTTAACACATTTAACCCAGCGGTTCTTAGGACTGCACTGGGTAACTGCTGCCAGTTAAACCAAAGCTCATTGCACAACCAAGCTCGGTGCTGCAGCTCTGGCCACAGCACCACAACATGCAATTTTTCCTGCCTGCCTTATTACAAGCTGTTTCTTCTACCCCCACCTCACGTAGGCTGCAGCTGCTGCTGTGTGTGAGCGTCTGAGATGGAATGAGCTTGCTGCAGAGGATGCCTTTCTCTAAGAATCAGCCCCTGGAGTGTAATGGTTTGGTATCTCCAGGTGGAACAGGTAATCGAGGATCAAGACTGGGATGGTGGCAGTGTTTGCCACTGATCTGTGTTGCTCTTTGCACAGAAAGGAGGCTGAAGCCTCAGAAGGTGAGAAGCGCGGGGATGCATGCATAGCGAGGAGTAGCAGAACAAGGAGGCAGCAGCTGTGCTCACAGACTCGCTAACACGCACTTCCTCCAAGATGGTGAGAAGTTCATCCTTCCTGAAGCACACCCGAGCTCCCGGGAGCCCTCGTCAGCTGTCTTGTAACTGTCTCTGCTAAATTACTGGGAATGGACTGGAGTAGACACTGAGTACTTATGGAAAATGTATTCTTGTTCTCACACGTGGGAAGAGCTCTTTAGGAATTTAGCTGTTGGGTGAGTACATACGTTTGGTGCCTTCTGTCCCACAGAGTCTGAGGTTCCCTGGGCAAAGCCCTTGCTTGCTATGTGTTTGTGCAGCCACACACAAGGTCTCAGTGTTATAAGAGAGAGGGCTTGCTGCATACCAAGGGTATCACCCTCTTAGTGATACTCTTCTTTGGTGAAGGCGAGGTTTGGCACAGGTTCACAGACTCATGGATTCATAGAATGATTTGGGTTGGAGAAGACCTTCAAAATCATCGACTACAACCGTTAGCCTAACTCTGCCAAGGCCACCACTAAACCATGTCCCCAAGCTCCAGATCAACATGACTTTTAAATACGTCCAGGGATGGTGATCCACCCCCCTCCCTGGGCAGCCCATTCCAATACTCGACCCCTTTTCAGTGAAGAAAGTTTTCCTAACCTTCCCGAGGCACAACTTGAGGCCATTCCCTCTTGTCCTATCACTCGTTACTGGTGAGAAGAAGCAACACCCACCTCCCTACTCTCCTTTGAGAGTAGGTAATAGATGTATAACAGGTATAGGCTTAGGTGTAGGTAATGCTAAGGCTTCTTTCAAACAAAGAGTAACATCCATGAGTGGCCACGCTCTCCAAATGCAGTGAACAATAGCTCACAAGCAGTGAAAATCCTATTGGAAACATCTGTGAGAGATGGAATCTGACAGAACCACCTCAGGAGCTCGGCTGGGCCGTTGGGATGGTCAGTTGCTTGTGTGCCAGAGTCCTCTGTTGCTGTTGGCCTAATTTGGGCCTGCAGCAAGAGAAAGATTGAAAACTGCAATGCACAACATGCAGGACTGAATGGCTGGTGGTGATATCGGCCAAGAATCACAAATCCAGCTAATTTTGTGTCTAGGCAAGGAAATAGTTGTGCAACAGCATCACTTCCTATTCAGATTCTCTACAGACAGGAATCAAGGTCTGAGATAAGAATAACAGGGTGAGGCTGATAGCAGCTGAGCTATGTTGGCCATGACAGTTGTTTTGAGTCTCCTCAGTTGTGACCTATACGATCTCTGCCTCCTCTTCCCCATCACTCCTCCTGAGGCTGGGAGCTAGGGTCTAGGTTACTGTTAGACAGCAGCTAGTGAATTCCTGTGGTGTATTTGTAAGCTACACTGAGCAAAGTCCACCTGTAGCTGAATAAGCTCATCCTCGTAGGCTTGTAGTATATTTTTATCTTTCAGATTATCAGCATCACAGTTGTAATTCATGCATTTGAACTTTCCTGAGCATCAGCTAGTCTCTAAGATTCAAACTACCATGTAACGGGAGACACCAGGGCTGTAATACAGCAAGAACACCTCAGCTGGGCACAGAAACCCCCCAGGTTCTTTTCTATTAAGTTTCCTGGAGCTATTGTGCTTTGCAGCCAAGCTGGGAGAACTGCCTTGTGAGTACATGGGGGTGAGACTGAGCTAGGAACTGCCAGACCAGCTAATCTGTGCTCTGCCATCCCACGTCAGCCTTTGTTTTGCTAAAGACAGAAGCAAACAGCAGTGCAGGTTCTCAGTAGGCAGAACCCAACTTGCCTCATCACGGGCTTTTTCTGAAAGGGGGTTACATCGCCTCCCCATTTCTGCTGCCTCCTGTGCAGTAAAAAATAACCCCAAAAGGCCATGAGCTAGCTGAGCTGGTCTCACTCAGCAGACAGAGCACAACAGCAGCAAAGCAAACGCAGGGACAAGGTATCCTGGTAAAGAACAGCTGCCGTTGCTTTGAGTCAGGCACAAGGTGAAGCTGCAGCACAACCTGACTGCCCAGGTACGTTCTGCTTTACCCTTTCTGTTGCAGCAGCTCAGCTCCAAAGCACATGATTCTCCAGGTGAAGCCTCTAACTCCAGAACACGCCAGAGCTCTGTGACAAACGACAGACGCTGTACAAAGGTTTGTACAGTGGGCCCTCTCCAGCAGGGCTTTTCAAAAGCTGGAGGAGCTTGTGCCTACTCCCTTTTTTATTTTTAATCTCCGAGCGGCCAGCGCAGGCTGACTCAGCACACATCATGAGGCGATGCTTCACACACAGGTGAGCTGTGACTTACTGCTTCAGGGAGAGCTCCTGACCGGGGAGGCAGAGGAGCGCTGGCCCTGGAAACCTGGTTTCCTGCAAGGCTGGCCACCAGTGTGGAGACACGCAGCAGGAACAGGGCGACAGGACCACCAGCTAGGTGGGACTTACGCCCGAAGCACACTTGTGGGAAGAAGTGATTTCAGCCTAACAGCTGAAAATGTAGGTCCTATGCCAGCGAAGGCAATTTTACTGGGTGCTTTAGTCATGGGACCTGCCCTGCAGGTTTTAGGGTTCCCACTCCAGGAAGGAAGGATGGAAGGAAGAAAAAAGGGGAGAGGAAAAGAAAGGAAAAGGATCAAGCCCTTCTGGAAGGGCCCTTAGAAACCCCAAACTGTTCAGCCAGAAGACTACTGTTTTACTCCTGATAAAGAGCTATTTTTGAAAGGCAGTCGAAAGGGAAGCAACTTGTTTTACGGCCTCTGTTGCCCCCTCCAGTTCTGTGTTAGTAGTTGGTGCTGTTCGAAAAACAACAGTCCTAGGAAACCTGTGCTAACAATAATGTCTCAGGCTCATGATGTGATACCCGTCTGACACACTGGAAGTGAAAATTTTGGTCAGAATTTCCTCTTCTGGCAGCATAAACTTTCTGTTGGAAAAGCAGAAGCTGTTTATAGAGGACTTGGTTTTACAGGAGGTGAAGTGCACTCACTGAGAAACTTCCAGCCCTCTCAAAACTTTCTGCTAGAAGCGTGCAAGGCCCTCACAGCCCAGATTTGTGTGACTGTGGACATGTGTGTGACACGTAGAAAAGAAGCCCCCAGACTCAGTATGGACACAGGGAACAGGCTGCAGAGATCTTCACCTGGATGAAGCAGACAAGAGTAATCTCCCTACAGATGAGCCTGCTTGATGTAAGGATACAGGAAAAGAATACAGCACAAGAATGACACGTCTCACTCAGCATTTCATGTCCCAAATCAACTGAGTTTAAAGCAAGTTTTCTAAATGTGCCTTTTCTAAGGCATATTCAGAAAGGCAAAAGCACTCCTCCTCCTCCTGCTCCTCCTCCCTGCAGGAGCTCTGCTGTGTGCTCCAGCTGTGCCTTACAGACTGTATCAAATCTCTCAGTGGCTGCACTCTGAAGATGTCCAGGCAAAAATGGCACAAGTACAGAACACTGGCTACGTAACATGTGTCAGACTGAGTAAGTGACTGTATCTTCTTAAAAGATTTAGAAATTAAAAGGTACTGGTTTTATTTCTTTGAAATATTAATTAGGGAGATCACACACTTGGGCTACAAAGGCACTTTACACTGGGAACTAGAGAGGCCAGGTGACAAAGGCAGAGGCAAACCAGCGCATCAGGACCATACATCCATGAAATGGGGAAGAATGAAGTCTGACTAGTACCTACCCCACATGCACTCTTCTTCCCTGGGCCCTAGGCCATCTCTTCAAGCCCACTTGCTGGCTTTGCAAGTCTGAAAGTCCCTTATCAAGTTTCACAGAGTCACTGACAGACAATCACACAGGCCCAAGGCTGACTACTCACTATCTTCCCTACTGTCCACGAGTAGGAGTCCTTCCTGCTTGTTTTCTGTGGTAACACGTGCAGTGCAATGCCTTCCAGCACAGCATGGTGGTGGGGTCTGAGAAGCAGTTCAGAGACAATGAGGTTAAACAGATGAAATGCTGGAGAAGTCTACTGGTTGAAAGCATATTTTAGCGTACGAGTTTTTTAACCTGACAGTAGAGGAGAGAGAGGATGACTGCCAGATGGATGGTTAAGAAAAACACGATTTTAAGTGTCAACTGAACAAAGAATTACCAAAGTAAATCCAACGTACCCTGGCTCACAGTACATTCCAGGTAGAACAGTCTATCCAGGAAGAAATAGATTAAAAAATAATTATAGCATTTAAAAAAATAGCCTTTCGTATACAAAATGCATATAATTAATGACAGCAGGTTTCAAAGATGCAGTTGGATTAGTTCTGCTTGGACAGGTTCTTGTGTTTCCTGTGCTTGGTTATCAATTCTGAACAGAAAAAAAGAAAAGAAAATTAAACAGCTCATAGAGTAAAAATGGCATCACAATTAGAGATGAACTTTAACCAATTACTTGAATTACATGTTTGGAAGCACTGCAGGCTTCTTATCATTTGTGACAGAGGTGACTGTTACACTCCAGCACGTGCTCAATACTCCAAATGTTAGTCATTCTGAGCGGCACCAGCACACGGCAGAGGGATGTGTCCTCTGAAACCTGCTGCTCCAGTCTTAGGAGTGACACAAGGGTACTTGATCCCTGTTGAAAGGCTGGAAATCTCAAGCTTGTGCAACAGTTGTGATACAGTCAGAGTGATTCCCACTACAGTTTAAGAACCATTTTAAACTGCTGGCAAGCATAAGCTCCCATGAGAAGGGAAGTACTGTCTTCTGCATGCTAGTGTTACTACTGGATGAATTACCTTTACTAGGCTTCAACTCAAAGCTTAGTAAAACCCTGGGGCAAGAAAGCAATAGGTTGGCTCAGATTTCATCTGGATCAGCTGCTGATTTATCCCACCGTTCATCTGAACAACGTTTCTGACAGGCTGGGGGAATAAGAGCTCATGTAGATCAGTGTATCCACACAGAGATCTGCTCAGCCACAAAGCACAGAAGCAACCCTTGTGCAGATGACACAGACCCCTGGCACCAAGGGGTAAAGGCTCATGGATTTACAGTGAAACTGATTCCAGTGTAAGAAAAACTAAAAGGATATCCATGTTCACCTGATAAACACCCCCAGTGACTTCTTTACTAAGAAAAGATGCAGCACAATTACTCTTTTAACCTTTCCACCATGGGGTTTTATCAAAGGAGACCAGGACTTTGCATTAAACTAAAAGAATCAAAGACAAATTCTACTATTACAGATTCTCCTATTATCCACTGCCATCTGAAGCTCCCTGGAGCAAGGGCAACACTCCGTGATCTAGGTGCAAAGTGCCTTGTTAGCCAAGCTTTGATGTTACTATAAAAGCTGAATAAATATTGGGAAAAGGAGCATGTCTGTGAAGGTTATGATAAATTTAAGCACCACATGTCTGACAGCAGAAAGGCTCCTGAAGAACTGATTTAAGCAAATCAAGGTTTTGCAATACCTTTTGGTACACCAGGTACCATACAGTGGGTGATGAGAGAGAGCAGGACCAGAGCACCTGGCAGGAGCTGGGAATAGAGAGAACAGTTGGCAAATCAAAAAAAACCCTCACAAATCCAAGGGCAGTTTGAAGAAAATATGCAAAACAGGTACTTTAAATGGGCAAGTTGGATGTTTATGCAGTGAGCAAGATGACACGGTATCTACTGGCTTTTAAACAGATTCAACACCGCTACCTATTGCAGCCTTTCAGTCCATTTCACAGAGAACAGATGGTCCAAGCACTAAGTAGATTCAATTTGCAAGTGACTTCAGCCTAAAGGGCACATGAAGATGCCAGGGGGGGAAAAAAAGAGGGAAAAATTAAGCTCCCCCAAGCTTCAGTGTTCTGTGGTTTGAAGATTCTCGTGGGAACGCACAGAGCCTGTGTTGCAAAAAGGATCCTCTGTGCATTTGAGGTGAGTGATCTATCTGGTGAGTGAGAAAAACCCCCACTTGCCATTGTTTTTCTGAATCATCTGCTAACTCATGCTAAGCTCTTTAAAACCACTTCTTGTGACAAATCATGCAAACACCAAGGAGCACCCAGTCTAACAGGGAACCTGGAATTCTTCCCAGGCTCCCAGATGAGCCTGACAGTTCACACTTCCTGAATATTCATGGCGGTGAATGACTCCTCTCCACGCACCTTAGAGCAACTCTGGCAAGTATTTGTCTACTAAATAATAAATACACAATAAATAATAATAAATAATATAGTCCCTATTGGCATCTTTTCCTTCGAGAGACATAATGTGCAGGAGATGCTGAGAAAGAGCTATGAAGATGGGTGAAGGAAACTGAATAGTGTGTAAATAGTTAACACACCCTTACGAAGCACTAGCTCGGTATATGGAAATGCCCATGCGTCCTAAGAGGCAGAGGAATCTGATTTCATTGAGAGCTGAAGGGGAAGAAATCCAAAAAGGAGAAGATTTATGGAGAGCTGAACGACAGTAACTCCACTTTCAAAGACTACAGCGCCTTTTTTCCTCCAGACTGGCTAGGGCATTCAATTTTTGTGTCACACATCACAGAGGCCAGCCCCACGTGACAAAACTGTGCTCACAAGCCATCGATTTCCCCGGGGTTCTGAGCTAGGACGCAGGAAAGGTTCCATTTAAAAAATCCTTTTATTATTAACATAATCTTCTCATTTAGCAAGTGTGGGTCATGTATAAGGAATGTCAGTAAATATTCCATTTGAGGCTTCTTTTTACATATTTCCATCGATAAATAAACTCTGAATTCACATTAAAAAATTAAACTTAAATAACTAATATACTTTTTGTAACAGGCATACATTGGTAAAATATAAATATTCTTGTACTCAGCCTTTGCTCTAAATAGAGAGAACGGTTAGCCACACATCACAGTCGTTAACAACTAAAAACAAGAACTTGCCTGATTTTTCTGGCCTGGACTAAAATAGAGATGGAAACAGAAAATTCACATTTTTACTTTGGGCCAAAAGAGGTTGAGAGGCAGGACGAGAATAGTTTTATTAAGAGCCCTGTTAAAAATAGTCTGCTCCACCAATGAATTTTAACTTATTCTACATTTGGTAGTTGATTCCATTATAATTTTATGTAACATTCAAGTCTCACTAACAAAGTATGGCACATCATCCAGGAACAATATAACCATGTTTTAAAACTACCAGGGCACAAATGTAGGCAATAGGAGTGAGTTCGTTCTGGCTAGCCATTTGTTTGTTCCTCCTGGTCTATGGTTATTACCTTGCATCACACCAGTTTGGCCACTTTCTGTAAAAATCTGTAGTTTCTTACCTGTAGAGCTCTAAGGTTTTTCAAACTAACCGAGTACCAGGTAGCCTGGTAACTCTGAGGTCTCCTCACCCAAAAGTCAGACCAACATTGGATCCGGATGCTCTCTCAAAGGACTCTGGGAATGATGGTAAAAGGGACCACAGGACTGCTAGCTTCAAGCTCCAGTGCTGTCAGGAAGCATTCGGTTGCAGCATCATCATTGCCTTGAGCTTGCAGCACCTCTCCTAGGCCGTTCCAGACTTCATGGGCCACGGAATTCACCTGGACAGCATCTCTGAGAATCTTCTCTGCCAAGCTATAGCGCCCAAGCTGATGCAGTATCAGAGCCTGTAAGAAAGCAATGGAAAAAATGGCTCAACTGACCAGCAGGACTTCCCAAAGCTCAAACACTATGTTGCAGCAGTGAAATTAGCAGGAGTAGCTCCTGGGTTCAAAGTCTGTAACAGATCAGATCCTGCCTGCAGAGCTCAGTACCCAGCTTGTATCTGACATCACACACAATTATCACCAGCTCAGGGAATGACAGAACTGAGTTCAGCCTGATAGGCAACAGTCACAGTAATCGATTCAAGCCGTGGAACTGGAAGTGTGCTGCAACTAATATTGCACCAGTAGTGCATAAAGCTCCAGCAGGCAGATAACTTCATTAGGATCTTTCTAGACACTGAAGCAGAGATGTAAGGAAACAGTTGTATTCCAGGATTGTAATTATCCTGATGATGTTAATCATCACTTCTACGCTGTGATTCTGTACTGCAAAATGCACACAATCCACAAATCTTAGTTTTCTAGAGAGGCATCTTGATAATATCATCAAGAATTAATTGCCGTTTCTCTCCTGCCAGTCCCCACTTCTTGGACCACGATTTCTTTCTCTCTGTATGTTTGTCCATCACATTCTCGTCAGCCTAAGTGCTGATGACTAGAACGTACTGCCATTCCATGCAGCCATACATTTCTGGAATTCTGCCCTCCAGACTCACTTTCAGGATGGACAGACTGCTCACTCCATCCTACAGAGCAACAGAGCAGATCACACTCTGCAGAAGAACATACAGAGTTCAAAACAGTATGGGCAAATAAATACATGAATGCAATGAAGGCTGATTTCTACCAGCAGGTGTTCCACATACAGCTGTTAGACAGCTTTTCTGGTTGGGAATTCTTTTTGAGCTGTCAAATGAGTCAGCATTTCCAGAGCAAGTGAACAGCATTTCCAATCCAATCATCACATAATTCACAGGGTTGCTGGGTTTTTTTGCCTGCATGAAAATGATTATCAGTGACTGGCAGATATCAGATAGGAGACCAGCAGAACTGAAGCAAGGAGGTGGAATATGCACAAGTGGTTTGGCTTGTAGGCACCTAACCTTAGTAAAATGTTCCCAGCTTTTGAGAAAAAATGCTCTAATTTTCAAAAACTCTTCCTTTTCTTTCCCCCTCCTCTGTGTGGATTTGAATACTGATTAAATATGTGAGTTCTTCGAATATTGGTAATACTTCTTCCCCCCAGATCATGCCAGACTGTTTTCCCTGCTTGCTAAGGATACAAGCTGTTCTTTCAAGACCAGAGGAAAGAAGCGCATGCTGCAGATATGAGCCTGCTGATGGGAACAGAAACATGCTATGTCACATCTGCCCTATTCCGTATGGAAAAAAGAGTGGGTGGGGTTTTCCAGGTGACAAAACCAGAGCAAACACCAGCTGTTTGCCTGCTCTTACACTTTTCTAAGTACGTAAGCTATTCGGCACAGGCGAACCACTCTTGCATGGACCGTCAGATCACATCCTGCACCTTCACAGTTTGAAGGTCCAGCTTTTCACAGGGAGGGTCTCCCAAGAATCAGTCTTTCTGGTGCCTCAGGCTGGGGCACTGAGCTTTGCTTCCAAACCAATGAAGACAGCATTTGACTCTTTTAATGCAGAGCATCAAAAGGACGGCAGTATTAGGTCACTAGAGCTGTGGGCTGAGCTTAAATAAGCCACCTACAGCAAGAAGTCATAATACCCTCTCAGAATGAATCAAGTGTCATTCAGATGTTACTCCTGTGTTATTTTCCTTTGTTTCCAGCTGAAAACAAAATCTTGAAGCTACCAGTTCTGGCCTTTACCTCTTTAGCAGCAGATATGCAGAGAATAATGCAAAATCATGTTAGGGCTCTTGCTTTATGGCTGGAGATGGGACTGACCAGCACACCAACACTGCAGAAGCACAGAGGGGTATGTAAGTGACATGCAGCTTCCACCTTCAGGCTTGGCGTATTAGCTTGAACTCTGATCACAATGCCTCTCTCCATACCCTCTATATACAGAGGCTTCAAGAAAAAATACAACCACAAAGCCAAATAAACCAGGATATAGGAATTTTGGAACCTGAAGAACTACTATATAACCATTTGAATAAGAAAATGAGAAATAAGAAAAATAGATAATAAGATAGATAATAAGATAATAAGAAAAATAGGTAGTGAAAGATTATGAAATCAGTAAGGAATGACACAAAGCTAAGGCAATCTACTTGTTTGCACACGTAAAAATCTTGCACCACTTGACAGAAGTGGTCAAGACAACTATTGGCATCCTGCTAGGAGAAAGCAGGATGGCTCCTGCTGCTCCATCTCTTTCACTTGCTCTTTACCCAGACCAATTCATTTGTGACATTTGCTTCTTACACGGTTGTAGAAGTCTCTAACGTGTGTGGGTTTCTTTGCTTTGCAGCTCAGTACAAATTCCATTTATTTCTTTTCCCCATGTCTGGTTGGCTGAGAATGTGGGGGTTATTTTGGTTCTGAGCATTTTTTGGCAAACCACTGATCTCCCCTGTTTTAAGGCTTCTAGCTTCTGTCTCTTCAGGATGGCTGTAAATTCTCTAAGCAAATCTTATTTTTCTTCTAGCCAGTTCTACACTATAGAGGTTGACTTTTAATTTAAAAAACTCAGAGGGAACTCTAATCTGAAATGGCACAGGCAGAAAGTGAAGGGTATCTCTGAAGAGAGACTTTCTGGTGCCATTGTCACAAGAAATGAAAGTAGTGCTTCATGTCTCTGATTCATTGATATTTATACCAGTCACTCTGAATAATCAACAGCACTCAGATTCGTGGAGATCAGATGCTCTTTGCTCAAGGAAAGGTCAAGAGCCCTTTACAGTGCCCACACCATCATCAGGGCTCTGAGCTCAGAGGAACAGAGAGTTTTCAGTCTGAAGATCCCACAGAGGCTTTCTAATTAGAAACAAGAATTAGTCTTACTGTGTGCTGCCTGCAAGAGGCAGGTGCTGCAGTCACAACAAACAAGGTTGCACACAAGTTTCACATCACAACAGATCAAAACCCTCTGGGAATTAATAAAAAGGAAGAATAACTGCTTCCAAACTTCTTCTCTGCCACAGGATATTGCCTGTTCTTTTCTCACCCCATCTGGTGTCACAAAGTCTCCCTCTACTTGGTCAATGCTTTTATCGGTGTTTCTCCCTTGGTCATCATCCTTAGAAGTCATTTGAAACCACCCCACATACGAAACTGCTTTTCCTTGCTTATTTCAAGAAAGCATCTGTCCAAGGATCGTTTCTGTAATGCTCAGCCAAACAGAGCCCAACCCTGACTGAAGGCCCTCGGCACTGTTGTCAAAACAGAAGTAATTTGCTATGTATTACTCAATGCCTCCTAGGTACCTACACAAACAGAGCCCAGGGAAACAGCTCTTCAGCCTGAATGGACAGAAGTATCTTAATGTACCAATCAAAACATTTGGCTGGATAACCAAAGAGCTGAACTCTCAGATGGTCTCTCGCAGCAGCTCTGCAGATAAGAAAAACTCTAAGTGGGAGAAACAGAGAGTAGGAGAAATGTGGATGATGAACCATGCCAAAAAGCATCAGAGACTCTCACCATGTTTAATGTTCATGTTTGACTGTTCACCTGCAAAAGACTCAACCATGAAGATGTGAGTTCTGTCAACAGGTCTACTACATGACTTGTTCGCTATAGAGCTTTAATCTGTATGATGCATACCAGAGAGTGAAACATTTCTCTTGCAAAAATAACAGCTATAAGAAAACACTGTAAGCATATGAAACTAAAAAAAGGATTCATTTTGCTTTTAGCTATGAGAACATGGAGAGAGAAGAACCGTGGAAATACTGCTTGCCTGGTTCACTGATGATCTGCTGAAGCCCAGCGAGCTCAGAGCTGTGAAACGTGTAATTAGATGTAGAGACACACAAGTGTGGAAAGTCATTATTTTTTTAAAGTCACAATGAAAGGTCTAAAAAGAACTCGCTACATCCAACCCCCCAGTCCCACCTAAGAGAGAATTACTTTTCAACTGTGGTATGCAGACAGACACGATAGAAACATCCCACTGTGTCTAAAAATCTTCCAAAATCAAGGATGATCATAAACAGTTACAAAATGTTAGGTGCAATGTATACATAGCACATCCTTAGGCGCTGTAATTTTAGCATCATAAAATTGCCCCTTGCTACATGCTGGTTTTTTCCAGCCTGTTTTGCATGTGTTAAGGTGGCTGCTATTTTCAAACAAATCTATCAAACTTGAAGGTTTTCCAGAGACTTGACAGTGTTATGCTATTATAACGAAACAGAAGTGTTAGCGAGGCAAAATGAGAAGAAGGCATGATAAATAGAAAAAGAAGTGCAACTCTCCTCTTTGATAAAAGTACCTATTTTAGATGCATTGTATAAGCAGTGTTTTACACTTGCGTAGAGTGAAACAGCGCATCATTTCTATACTATACTCTCCTGTTTTCCTTTGAGCTGATGGATTTGTGCTGAAACGTGTTCATGTAATGCAAATATGACTTTGCACAAGAAATCAGTTCGAAGTCATGTACCAAGAACCGTTGCATGTTTAGTCATCATGAGAATCTATTTTCTGCAAGCGTGGAAAAATTGTGCCATGGTGCAGCAGCTCGAGAGAAGCTCTTCCATCAGAAAAACAGAAGCATAAACATAGCTCCATGTCTGCGATGACAGACAAGGATGCATTTTAAAGCAGGGATTTTGAAGGGTTTCCATGCTGTCAGTTAAAAACTCATGGACTGACCAAGTAAAGATACTGCTCCATGGAATGTGTACGTGCATGTGTTTTTTGGAACTGGAATGGAAACTGCAATGTAAATGCAATTTGTTTCCAAAATACAGAATAGAAAACTATTATTGCATTTCCTCTTATTCTGAGTAATAAAGCTTCTTCAAATATGATCAAAATAAAACTCAGTAGCTCAGCACGGATGGGCTTTGGTTTTTGTTTTGTTTTTTCTTTTTATATTAGGACAATCAGCAATAATTTGACAGCTGACCACTCACTAAACCAAACCAAAGCAACTGATGAACGAATATGAACCTGCAGCCAACAATTCTGTTCACTGCCTGTACCAAAAGGTTGTCTGTTCTGTGTCTTTTCCTGCCTGGTCCCTATCACTTGCATTCCTGAAACGCCAGCACACCCAGAAACTGAACTGTGTATTCTGTGTGACCACTGAAGCAACCTCCCAACCCCAGTTTGTTAATTCCTTACCCTGCCCCCAGTGTTAACATACCCCCCCACCCAGGGTATCCGATTGCTTCCCCTGCTGCAAAACACTGGTTGCTAGGAGAAAACCCACTGCTTGGCAACAGATTTTTAAAACAACTTTGGCTTTGGTATTCACTGAACTTTACATTGCCAGTGTGAAATAACGAACGCACATGGTTGTTAGTGCATATGTGTATTTATAACCCACTTCAAAGTGTCTGACCCCTTCCAACAGGGATGTGTTTGCCTTTTAGTTTGTTACTGCCCACAGCTGATAATGTAGAAAGGTTGGAAATTGAAGAAGTCTGCTTTTTAAAGCTGTTGATGGTAGTCATCCACCAAGATAGAAGCTTTTGGGGGACTTCTTTTCCTGTTAAAACCACATGATTCTGCAACAGTCTGCTGCAAATTTTATTGACGTGTTTACATGAACATCCTATCAGCTTATCAAAACATAGTTTGACTGCCATGCTATATTGTGAGAACTTGACTATAGCAAGCATATTGAAACCAAATAAAATACCTTCCTGATAGAGTGAAATTACTAGTGACTGAATTATGTTAAGGGCCTTTTTCCATATCGGTATTTAATTTGTGCCTACAAACAGTAAAAGCACAATGATTCTTCCTAAAAAAGTTAAAGGCTGGAGCTAATAATTAAGTATAAACTCTTAATCCTTAGATTATCACCAGTCCTGAATTTGTAGCTCTTGTCATCTGGTGCAAACATTCTATGTCTCCTCCTAGCTGTGACACCATGAGGCAACACAGAGTGCAGGAGATTTCTCTCTGTCACCTCCATCTATCCAGAAGCTCAGCAGCCCTGCATCCTCTCTCCCATTGCTAAAGCCACATCTGTATCCTCTCACCTTTCACACAAAGGAGTACAAAGGATTTTGCAGATCTGAAGCATCCTCCAAGTACCTACACCTGCAACACAAGCTCACATTGGTGGTCACAGCTACAGCCAGTGCTGTTTATGAAATAGGCCTACAGTAACTCACATTATTTAGTATATTATGGTATATTGCTATTCATACATTCACCCCTTCTCACCTAAGTAAGACATCTGACAGATACACATGCATGACCTAACTACAGTATATTCACTAGTGAAAGCTTTCCAATTACGCTGCACTCCAGTGCAGTGGTTTACTACTACACCGTAATGCAGTGGTAGGTTTACTACAGCGCTGGCTTTACCACTGCTCTACAGAGACTCCCAAGTGCTGTTTGTTACTGATGCCATTATTTTTCCAGTATTCAGTAGAAAAAAAAAATCTATTTCCATTATTCAACTAACATGAAAGTGCTTTCACTATTCAAAAGAGGAAATAAACCCCAAATCCCCCACAAACAGTAACAAGTGCAGAACTGGCTTGAGAAACAGAAAGTGTTCAGATAGGGATTCTTGAAATGAGGAGCCTCAAAGTCAGGACACTAAGTCAACATGGAAGCATTTGAGGAAAAACTGGGTTTTTAATGAGAACTAAGGATACTGGGAATTCAGTGTCCTTACTCCACATGTGAAGGGTCCTGATTTTGAAAGCCTGTGCCCCATGCAGAACTATCAGAACATCAAGAAGAAGTTCCTGTTCTTCTGTCCATCAAGCAACCATTGATAGAATTAAGGAATAAATGATAAGAAATAGAAAGCAACAACTTTTTAAGAAGCTTTTATGCGTTAATGCTAGTTTTCCTATAAATCACAATGAACATACTGGTGGTATGTGGCTTCTGGAAAGAGTGATGAAAAAAGATTGATCAGATGTTCTAAAAAAAAAATAATTAGGGGAGTAGTTTTTGTATCAAAGAAAAATCCGAGTTGTAAATCCAGTCCTAGATTCTGTGGTTAAAATCTACAGTTGATGGAACTGTCTGAGTTCAAACCAAGTACTCTGGAGATCATTAGCGAGATTATCACTTGTAGTTCAGACTTGCACACATTGAAACTTGTTTGAACTTTTGAGACCATGGAAAAGCAATGAGAAGCGAATATTACACTCTTCTGAAACAGCTCTTCTGCATTTATGCATGTGCCTTTCTCTCAAGTGTTCTGAGAAATGTTGTGATAAATATTCAGAGTCAGAACTGCAATATAAGATAAAAGATGACCAGTCCTTTCACTACTGAAATAAAACAGAGTTTCCAAGATTGAAGTACATTATTCACATTTGTCTTCCTTTTGTCCTTAGCCAGAGGCTTCTGCATGACAGAACTACGGCAAGTATCGCTGCTCCAATAGTAGCGTCACCGCCGCGCACTATACTACACTAGTATTGCAATAACCTCCAACGAAAAGATAGTAGTTTTAACACAGCATTAATATTTGAAAAGTATCTCCAGAAAAAAAGACCATTTCCAGTCTGCAAGCAGATGTGAAATGCCATCTGTCTCTCAGGCTCAACACACTACTACACAATACACCTTCCAGCAATGAAAACGGAAGAGCCATATACACGGCAATTTGCAAAACCCTGCTGGCATGAGTGGGAACATTCCACTCTTTCCCTCTTCATTCTTAAAGAATGGCAGAAGTTGTAGGTAGACTTCAAACCTGTTGGTCTGAGAAGCCATTAGCAGATCCATCTTTAGGGGAAAGGTGTTTTCCATGTGAAGGGAAAGCACACCCCATGGGAGATCAAAAGAGCCAAATACTAACTGCTGGCTAAGAAAGGGCTTTCAGCACTTTCACAAAAACTTCTTAGATAGCAATTTACTTTTTGTAAAACCTGAAGATGCTGAATACCCTGAAAACTAAAGCAAAAAAGCTTAAAGATAGAAATGTAAACAACAGCTATGTTGAAAAGTAGCAACCACCTCCCAACATTAAAAATACTTTTAAAAAGTGCTAACCCCCCCTCTAGTGCACCTCCACAAATCAGCCTGTGCTAAGACTGAGCTGGAAGCAAGCAAAAAAATATAACTCAAGTATCACCTACCTTTTATAATTCCACTCCACATAAGCCTATCTGGGTTTCTCACAACTATCTTTTTGTGGAACATTGTAAATTCTTCACTTAAAACTTGCAAAACAAGAAGCTATTTACAGCTTAATTGACGCCAAATCAGGAGAGCCCTCTTAGGTCCTTAATTCTGCTCCCATTACTGACAGCCTAGCATGGGATTTCTTGTTCCACTATGGCCAGTTTGCTTTCATTTGTTTCAGTGCCAGCATCACCAGTCCTTGTCAGGATTACCCATGTATCTTTCATGTTTACAAGGAGCAGGTATTATTATTAGCATTTCCTAGTCCTCCCAGGAGACACTCCAGAGAACTTCCAGTGATACAGACACAGATACCTTGGTGATAACTGTGCTGCCCGCTTTTGTCAACTGGCTGCTTTACTTGGGATAACAAGAAATCCCAAGGAGGAAATCCCAAGGGAAACCTATGCTTCAGTTCACACTTGATGTGTTGGCAAGCCTCAACCCATTTTACTGGGCATGGTACTCTCTGAAGTTGAGGGACATGAAGCAACCAGTGGAGCATGAACACCACAACCTTCCGTAAGGGAAGGAGAAATCTCTAGTCTTACAAAATTAATGGTGAGACTACATCATTGACAGGGTGATGATGCTGGTAATTGACACAATATTATGTCTCATTTTCAAGCTGGTCAGGTCATGAACAATGCAGGTGTAGCTCAGATCAACTAATACCCTAGCTCTTTTCCTCCTCTGTCATTTCCACACTTGGTCTTACCCCTGCATTTTACATTTGTGAAAGTCAGCAGATTTCTTTTTCTGAAGGGTCTTTAATCAAACTGATGCCTTTCTCTTGGAACTGCTCTTCCCAAACAGAGGTAATATATTAACTATCCTATAAACTTGCTAAATTAGGTTTCACTGAACATTACTGAACTTGCTTTTGTTCAGAATAGTGTCGTTTCCTCCATACTCGTCTACGAGCAAGTGCTTGACACCATATCCATACTCTCATTTCCAGCACTAACTGTACGTTTGCCACCCCTAAACGAATATCATATCTCTGTTAAAGGCTGAGGCAAAACAGCAGTTCAATGCTGTTAAGGACTTTTTATAAATGCTTACCCATCACTGCACTGATTGACACTGTGTTAAATCACGTGCTGTGGCTGGTTTATGGTTCTTGAAAACCATTTTCCAAACTGTGTAATAAATTTGTTCACAGGATTGGAATCTGCAGAGAAACTGCAAATCCAAATGCTGTTTCTCCTCGAGTCCTTTCCTCTGGTTTTCTATTGTCAACTGACAGGCAGCTGAAATAGATTTGAATTCTGCTTCCCAGAGTGCCAGAATCTTGTCCATGTGAGTCACTTTTCTAGTTCACTGGAGCACAGTTGGCAGGAAGAACACAGGAATGGCAGAAGAGGCACTCCCACACAAGGCTGGGATTTGATCAGAATAAGCAAACTGGAAAGTTAATGCTCACCGAGTGAAGAGCTGAAATGCAGAGTGGCAACTTCCACTTTTAAGGGTAGGAATTACAGCAACAGGGTGAGTTTGTTAGCGAAGGTGCAAATTTTGAAACTTAAGGCAGTCACAAAGCGTGGGGTGAGATGCAAACACTCCCTAGCAGGTACTGTGCTAAACATCTGTGGATTTTTACTTCAGCAAAAATATTCAGATATAAGATTACATTAATGTAATGCACGTGACAGAAAATACTGCACCTAGGAACAAACCTTCCTCCAATTTTAGGAAGCTTAGGGTTTGATTCTGCAGCAAATTAGATGACTTTGAATGCTCAGGCTAAAGCTACACGATTTATTTTCAACAGAGATTACCAGCTGCTCACACTATCATATCACAATTCTAAAGGAAATTAATTTTGACGCCTCAATTACTTTAATAGATCTGACAGGGTTTCATACTGTTTTACACTTTATATCAAGAACAGCTATTTCTGGCAACTGTAACCTACCGAATTCTGGCTAGGCATTTAATTAACGTGACAAATCATCATCACAGACCGCATTTGTGTCACAGCATTTCATAGCCCTCTGGTAAGCCGTTGGGTCCGTGACCTCATACCACCATCTGTTCCTATGCCATTGTGGTTATAGCTTTTTCAACTGGGCATAAATTAAAAACCAGACAAAATCCGAAAGAAGCTCCTGTCAGCTGTCAGGACAAACTGTAACAGGGATCTGAAATTGAAATGGCTCTACAACTGATAGGGGTTTGCTTGCTTGTCTTTCGAACGTTTGTAATCACTTGACATCTGCCATTATTTATTAGTTGCCCCCTTTTAGAAAATCAAGGGGTTTGGTTTAAATAACTAACTATATTTTTAAAGCTATGTCTTTATTTTAATTACTTATTTTAAGGTAAGACAACCCACTTAACAGAAGAAAAGTTGTAATTCAGAACTGAAGGCAAAAGCAGTCCTCTCTTTTTCAGTAGGTCAGAATATTTCTGATAGAAGGCAAGTCTTTTTCCAAATTGCTTCCTAACATAACCTTCGTCATTTAGAGCTCTGAAACCATTTAGTATAGTGATGAAAAGCCCTGAATGTGCATAATGACATGTCACATTTTTATTTCCACAGCCCACCACTGACAAAGCCTTTATAACCCTCACAATTCATTATTTGGTCTAAATATGCTATACTATTAAATCATACAGCTAATGCAATGCAGCAGAACACATTGTTATGTTCTGGAGTCATTTTTAGATGTTTACTTTCAACAGCTATCTGCATGAGCACTGCTTGTAATGAAGCTTGGGTTTGTTTGCTCATGACTCTTGTCTTACATCCTTGCAGCAGAGCATTTACAAATGCTCACTCTCATGTGTACTTGCTGATTATCTAATAAAAACCTGAAATCATGCAACAGCCTTGGGAGTCTGTCCTCTTGCAATACTGGTACACTGCTCAATGATTTTGGTTGTGTATAGTTGCCTCTTCTGGCCAGATAAAACTTGCTAAAGAATTTTAAAGGTATAAAGGCAAAGTTGACACACACACACACAGTTTAGCAGACCTGATTTCCTGAGAATATCAGACCTACATAGCAAGTTCAATGCGTGACACACAGTGTTGAGCAGTGGCTGAGGGAGATCAAACACACCGAGAGGCAATGAATCACTCCACCAGCACCGCTGACTGAAAAGTGTAAGCAAAAACCAAACAAAACCCCCTCAGATGTTAATTCCAGATACAGCCATAAAAGAAACATTCGCTACTTTATTTACTCAGTTTCATTCCCGAGATAAGAGTGGAGTAATTTATGAAAAATCCCAAAGTTGTTAAAAGTATTTTTGAAAAGAAAAAAATTGAAAGAATCAGCATCCTGTTTGGCTTCCTAAACCATGCTGTATCGCATGTAGCAATACTCACTTTTGGATAGCATACTCACTATGCTTAGCTTTTAACTGTGTGAACAAAGCTTCTCTTTTTATATTTCAGCCAAGCAAGTGCCTTGCTATTGAACTGCTTTGCTTGCTTCATCTGAGCAGTACAAAAGGCTGAAGATTTCTTCCAGGTCAAATGCTTTATGCGGCTCTTGAGTATGAGCAACCCATTTCAACATCTCAATGTTTTGCTAATACTTGTGTTTCCTTCTGTTCTATGCCAATCTTAAGAAAGGCTGCTGCTAAAAACAACTTTCAATTCAATTTAAGGGCTACTTCTTCCTGAAGGCCAGCTTCCTTGAAGCACCACTACAGCATCGATTATAATGCAGCATTTCTCAGATTTGTGAGAACGTGTCTACTCTGCATGCTTCAGGTCAGAGATTGGCAGAAGTAAGTTGTAATGCTTGCTATACAGAGAGCTTTCCTAGACTCTGGTAAGTATGTGTTAATACACAACTATGTTCAACTTCTACATCCAGACAGTAATGGACATTTACAATCATTCTCATACACTTCAAGGTATCAGAATCATTGTGGCACTGCCCCTCCTGTTTACCTCTCACAGGAGTGGGAGCAAAGAGTTACAGCTTGCCTCATCTCAGCAAACTGCTCTCCTTCTGCAAAGAGACATGATTCCTCTTCAGCAAGAAGCTGGCCTCAGAAGTCTTCCTCAAAACTAGATCTACTGCACATAGTGTAATTACATGTACACACAAGTGACATAACAGCCAAAGGAAATGTATGGCATTCGTTGTCCAAATCAGACGCGTGCCCATGTAAATATGCAAGAATTACACACAATTCTTGTTACAGGCTGTAATATCTTTTGTCTTCCCTCAGGGACATAAAACAAGACTTAGTTCTTTCTTGTTTAAACTCAGGTAGGAATCTGATTTGTAGAACAGAACCCAAAGAATAATCCTGAACAATTTATCTGAGAAAAACTAAGAATCCATTAATAATGAAAGCAGCAATGCTTTTCCCTTCAGATCTCTATATCCACAGACTTCCTATTTAGTGCTGGTTTAAAGTGATAAAACAGTACGAACTTTAATTTAAACCAGATCACAAAGGAATCACAAAGTACTGATGCCAAAAATATTCTGAAATATTCTGTTAGCCAAACAGCCATCTCCTTCACCAACCATCTCAGCTGCAATGGCTTTGGAAATAGTACATTTATCAAGCAAATCCAATTTGACAACATCTTCCAGAAATTACCATAGGTGGGAGAAAAAGATGTAGGTAAACAATCTGACTTCTTATTTAAAAGAACTGCAGGTTCTGCAGCACATTTGAGACAAGGGCCTTATCTGGATGAGCTGACATTGCTGTCAAGGAGCTGCCACATATTCCTTCACTGAAACTGCATACAAAGGCAGTAACCGTCAAGGAGATAATTTTCACTGATACACAATAGAGCTGTTGAAACAATCTATGTTGTAAGAACAGTACTAAACTTAAACATAGTATGGAAAACCCTCCAAAGGTCTGCCAATCATTTGCAAACAAATACCACAAGAACAGGCCACAGGGTCCCTTAAGCAGGCAGCAGGAATACTGCTGCTGCTGCCCTAACAAAACTGACTGCTATACTGGAGATCCCTGCGGGGAAAATTATGTTCTTCAGAGTGCAAGCATAATGGAAAGAATTAGCACAGGAATCACGTGCGAGTCCCATGAACGTGACACTCTGAATGAGAAATCGGGAGGCTTGCATCTCAGTATCTGTGCTTCAGTTTCTCCATTTCTTGACTGGAAATAACTAACACATACTTCAAAGCAAACGCATTTGAAGCATAACATGCTGATTGCTCAAAATTGTTATGAAACAAATGCTATAACCTTTTCAAAATACATGGAATTTCATTTAGAGAAAGAGCTAAAAGAGGTTTTAGTCATTATCTTACTATCTTGACACAAGGACAGAGTTGCCACACTATCTGCAGCTGCTTAACTTAGCCATTTATTTTTCATTCCTCTAAACTTACTCAGTCTTAAATATTCATGATTAAAAGTATGAAAAGTTGTAACTACAAGTGCAGCCCATATGACCAAATAACACATACTGAATTCAAAACTTAAAGCAGCTGTTGGTTCAATAATGTAAGAACTGGTAGTACAGGGGTAAAAAAAGAGACTGTAACTAACGGCATGTTTTTCAAATGCTCAGAGTTGCTCACAAAGGCAGTGCTTTAACAAAACATACAGACTACATATGGACATATGCAATTAACTGTTAAAACAAAAAAGCCCTTCTCGTTCTGCTCCCCGTGAAGTCCATGTGTATTAACATCGCAATTAATCAACACAACACTGCTGACTGACAAAGTGATGAAAGCCCCAAAAGGCTGGTTTCAAGTTTAGCACTACTAAGTCTCAAGCTAGGAAGTATTTGTCCACTCATGCAGTTTAGCCAAGTAGCTTAGTGTGACAGAAGTGGCTTTAAAAGCATTAACAGCTCTAAATCTGTATCCATCATGTTTCATGTAGAGAGAACTCCGATAAAACAGGCGGTGAATATGTTTGCTTGCAGATAGCAGAGTACTGGAAAGTGTCCAGTTTTAGAAAGCATTCATCCTTGTGCTTTGACACAGAGATAACTGGTTCAAGCAAATAAACTGAATAGCACTGCCTCTGATTTAGGTGTAGCCTGTAGCCAGGTTAAACATGGTCAGCTCACTTTAGTTTCAGTGAGTCCACAGAGCTGCCCAGACCTTTCAATCACTGCCCCATTAAACCAGTACAAATCGAAACTCACACTACCATTTCACTACGCCAAATGTACAGCATCAATAGCAGTTTACCAGGACATCGGCCTGTAACATGTAATCGATGTTAACATGACATTAATGTCATAGCAATGCCACGAAAAGATGCTTTATGCTCAGCAAAATACCAGATTTAAAAGGCATCCAGACTTTCAAGGTGAAAGGGAAGGAGTTTCCTTTTCCATGCAAATGAAAAACCAAAGCCAGAGAGATTGAGATAATCCAGTTGTGAGAACTGAGTTAGTTCCATGCTAGAAAAGGAACAAAAAGGAAAGCTATCAAATACGAACTAGTCAGTTAACAGTGGGAGTATTTTTACTACTAAAAAGTAATATACTATTTGTATTTCAGATAGAAAATGATTCAGTTTTCTTAAACTACATGCAAGACCTCTGGACAAACACTGAAAAAAGGAATGGCACAGTAATAGGGACAAAGTCAAGCCTCCCTGTGATAGCTGGGTCACCGATTTGGCCACAACCATTTTACTGAAAAGACCATTCCCATCTCCTATTCCCTAATTCTAGTTACAGACAACAGTCAGTTTTATTCAGAGAAGACAGTAGTTTTTTTAGAGGGATGCAGTTCATAAGCCGGCCAAACAGCACATCTCCTCCCTGCTACTGAGAAATCAAGACATGGCAGCTTTCTGAACAACAGTCGCTGCTTGAACATTAACTAATTCTTCATACCACTTGTCACTACCAATTGAAAAAATGCACTCTAATATTAAGAATAATGGAAAAGTAACCCTGGACACTGGAGACAGGACAAGGGGTCACAGACTTAAGCTCCATCGGGGGAGGTTTAGACTTGACATTAGGAAGAGGTTTTTCACTGACAGAGTGATCCGGGTTTGGAACGGGCTGCCCACGGAGGTGGTCGAGTCACTGTCTCTGGAGGTGTTCAAGGTCAGGCTGGATGAGGTGCTGAGTGGCATGAGCTAGATGTCAGATGTTAGGGTTACTTGGTTGGTTTTAGGTTGGACTGGATGATCTTTAAGGTCTTTTCCAGCCTCATCAGTACTGTGATACTGTAAAGAATATTCAGAATCAGATAATACACACTCCCAATTTTCCAACGAGTTAAAGCTCACTGAAATAACTGATTTCTCTGATAGTTTGATCATCTAGAATAAAAAAATATCCTGACATGAAAAGCTACCCTGGCACTAACCTTAAAGGCCAATTCTTTGACTAAATTAAAAACCAGTTAGCTACCAGAAAATATAGTCTGTGCTTAAAGGAAACTAATCTTGGAGAAATTACATACTCAGTAAGTTGGTTACGTCTTTCCAAAGGATGAGTTAGAAAGATAAAGAGACTCTTCCAGACTGAGGACTTGAAGAAAAAACTATACCGCTATTGACAACTTATCTGGGGAATGCAGCTGTTTGACACAACCCTGGCAAAAGCCAGCATTAAAATCATTTCCTGAGAGACAGCTGCTTCCAGATGCCCAGTTTCGCATGAAGGTAGGTCACTTTCTGCTTGATGAGGATAAGACAAGGCACACTTTTTTAGAACAAAATTGCTTATACTTCCAAAGAAGAAAAAAAAGGGAATCATAATTGATTAGGGAATTTCTGTTCCTCTCAAGAGCAGTCTGTTGCCTCAGGAAACAGCGAGTTCAAGCCCCGCCTTACGAGAGATGAAAAGTAGAAGGTGTCATCAGAATACCAAAAGATGCACCTGAGAACTGCAAAATATTTAGAGCAAAACACAGGCCATGATTGTATAATTTAGAATAATATACTATGGGTGGACAGACTGCTAAGGTCACAGATACTCAGAAACAGCGCAGCAAGTCCTCACACATACTAACAACCAACGCACAGAGAATGGTTTGTCTCGTTCAGACTGCTGCTGAGGGCAGCGTTTAGTTATGTTACATAAAAAAAGGGGAAAAAAAGACACCACGTGTCTATGAGAAATCTGTTTTATTTATCTGCTGTAGTTTGAGTTTGGTAGGTTTCTCCGTCCAAGGTATTGGGAAGTTGCTGTGGAAACTTGAGATGTTCAGCTTGGAATTCCAAGTCAAGAATGTTTTGATTCAGTGAAAAAGAGTACAACTGGTTTGGGGCTTCCCCTTTGCTGTTTCCTTCTTCAGTTTGCTTTTGACTTTGTTTAGAGAGAGAGAGACACATGTCACTGAACTGACACAACAGTCATCTCATCCTGGGAACATGGATGAACAGAGAGAGCAGAGCCTCGGGGAGCAGCAGAGGGTAAGTTTTGCCTGCAATCCACTGTTTGCTGAAATAGAGTTTTGCCTCATTTGTGGCAGGACAATCAGCAGGCTTGAAATGGAAGAGTGACTTGGAGGCACACGGAACAGAGAACTTATCCTTAAATAAATCAGTGGCTCTGAGAACAGGAAAGGTGGACTGAGCTATCAACACTATGTTTCCACAAGGAAAAGAATTGTCGGAGGTTTCTTCCCTCTGAGGGAGTAGAGATAGCAGCTCAGCCCATTAATGTAAGAACATGTGATTAATCTCTGTAGATCTTTGGAGCTTTGTTGGAGCTTTTATGTTATGTGAATTAATTGTTTTTTTTCCCCAAATCAAGTTAGGTTTTGAGTTGCCTGCAATTTATAAGTGGTTTTTGAACCCTTCTTGGTTTTTGTTTCAACCCATTAGCACATTAACTAAATTACTTGGTTAATTTAATCTTGGGATAAACCCTTGACATAATCCCAAAAATAATCCTCAAAATTTCTGTATAAATTATATTAAACCCAACTATAAATGATTTGATAGCAGATGTTGCCTACAGGCAAAAGCCCTTAGACACTACAGAAAGGCAGCCATGCATGCCAGGTGCCACACTGCTTTAATGCTGTGTAAGTTCTCTGCTCCAGCTATAAAATAATACTTTAATAAATTCAATGAGCACAAAAATGCACGGGGAAGCAAAATAACCATAATTAGCCCTATGCATACTTCAGCAGAATAACCTCATTTAAAAAGTGTTTTGCAAAGCAATTCTCATATCAAAAGGAAATTACAGAGAGCAAACTAAAAATTTTAATTATGAGATCCATACAATAAAGCACCAGCAAGCATCCATGAAAAGGGATACAAGAGAGGATGAGGTGCAGTCAGAATTAGGAAAGATTTTCAATTTCTTCCAGGACTTCTCTCTTTTCCATTTTATTCATTTTTTTAAACAGGGAGAACTTTAATACCATGAACAACTATCAGCACTTTGCTGACGTGAGGCCTCCTGGCCACAACCTTGAGTTACTGTGACTACTGACATTCTCGTTCTGTTACTTTCATTCTGTTACCTTTCTGTACATTTCATTGCTTGTTGGTATTTTTCCACCGGGAAAAATTTGTATGGCTTTTTTCTCCTCAATCCTCTTTCAGGGGGGCAGTTACCCAGCAAAACACAAAGATCACTTTGGACAGATAAGAATCCAGATGATGCTGATTTTAATCCAGTCAGCTCTTCAGAGGGTAGAACACAGAGGGAGATGTTAAGGATTCTGGATGGCTTTTAGTGGCAATCACCTGTTCTAACATCTACCAAAAATCCCTAAAAGAGTGTATTTTCAGTATGCTGTCATCCGATACTTACTAGCTTGTTAAACTGTTCATCATCCCTACTTACTGCTATGAAACAATGAGATGCTTTCCACATAAAAAACTGGAAAGGGTTATTCAGATTTTGCATTCTTTAAATATATGTTAGATACACCTTCCCTTTTAGAGGCCTCGGTGCAGATCACAACGGTGTCACTTCAACCTTCTGTAAGAAAACCATCAAGAGAGACACAAGTCCCGAAGTTCCATTTGTGAAGATCCCAAGCAAGTTGCATGAAGAGCAGGAATGGAAAGGTTTTGGAATCAACAGCCCATTCTTGCAGTTGCATTGTGTCTACTTCTTTAAATCAAGTTTTTAAAAACTAAACCAGATCAGTCAAGCATATAGAAACCAAACAGGCAACAATCAAAGAGGCATTATCTAGCTATCACAGAACAGGCCACTTTATGGAAGTGCTGGGCACAGCAATGCCTGTGAGACAAAAGGCCAGCTGGTGACAACCGCTGCATGGCACACGGTTTGGCAGCACCTCTCTTTTACAGAGCACAGACAGTAAGATGTTACACAACAGTATGGCAGGTTTGTAGCAGATAATGTATTCATGCAGTCATATATGCATATGTTACACAAGTGTGTCAGAGAAGAGAATGAAGTTGAGAAGGACAGTAATATTTTGTACCTTCCTTCAATGATTGCTATGGGTACTGCACCACGGAAATAAGGGAAGAAAGAAAAGAAGTCTGTGATTTACAGAGTTTTGCCACTGGTAAAAATACTGTCTTGCATAACAGGAAGAGTGTGGCAAGATTTTGACCACAACCAAGTGTTCCTATCAGGTTGTCTTAACAGAAATAATCACCCCTATCTACAAAGCTTGTCTTGCTTGCAACCCCAGAATTACAGGATGACTGTGGGAAGGAATCTCTGGAGATGCTATCTGAACCTGAGGCAGAAGCACCCAGAGTGTGTTGCCAAGGGCAGATTTTGAATATGTGCAAAGATGGGGATTTCACTACCACTCTGGGCAAGTGACTGCATTGTTACCATTACATCACAGCACGCGATCCTACTGTTGTCCCCAGGTCTTTGTCTGTTAATTGCAACAGAGTGTAGGGAGGACGCGTTCTTACAACATCTAGCAAAATCAAAGCCCTCATCCAGACTGGGTCATTGTGATCTTTGTCTTTTATTCCCTGAACCTGAAATGAGAGTGGGCTGCTACCTACCAAATTATGATATTTGATCTGTACTTGCCCTACATAAACAAATTGATAATAGTCCAGTTCTGATAACAGAACTAAAGACTTTATGCTGTAATCAATACTTAAGAGCCTCAGACGAACACTACATGCATTTTGTTAATTAAAAACAAAGATTCTTAAAACCTTCCAAGCAAAGAGATGCAAGTTTGGAGTAATAATTGTACACTGATCTGCTGCAACAGCTCATGTTGATGAACTATCTGATGAGTGGAATTTTATCAGTTCCCCACAATGCAGTAAAAACACAAATAAAAAGGAGTAACTTCCGACAAAGCACAAACATCTACCACTAATTATTTTCCATTTTTAAATGTGAACAAATAGAAGTAATAAAACGTTTTTTGGCAAACTGGGTCTGAATTGATAGGCTGTGGAGAAAAATAATCTATGACACAGATACCACAAAACCAGATTAAAAATAACCAAGCACATTTCAATTCAGATATAAACTCTCAAACAGATCCTTCAGGACATCTCTTTCACAAAATAGATCTAAAGTACACTTTAGAAGTTACAGAAATCAATGTTCAGAAACATACAGTAGGCATGGTGGTGCTGGGTTGACAGTTGGACTTGATGGTCTTGGAGGTTTCTTCCTACCGCGATGAATGTCTGATT
The DNA here is from genome assembly GCA_013397515.1 of Upupa epops. Classification (NCBI taxonomy): domain Eukaryota; kingdom Metazoa; phylum Chordata; class Aves; order Bucerotiformes; family Upupidae; genus Upupa; species Upupa epops. The sequence goes on along the minus strand of VZRI01008197.1, from coordinate 150,383 downwards.
CACACTTTGCTACGCTGTAAGAGCTACTGACTTTGCAAGTTGATGTTATGTACCTTTTACTGTACTAAGCACCAAGGGTTTTCTGTTCTGAGGCTAAAACGGAAAATAATAGTTACAAGGCAGAAAAGAATGTGGCCTGTGAATGCCACATGGCAAGTGAAGAATTTAAAGCATGCTGAAAAGGTTGTTGAGTCACTTGAACTCAACAGGTATGCTCCAAGTTAAAATGCAAGTAGAATTGCCATTGCTTTCTCAAGAGAGCAGTCGATGATCACTGGAAGACTTCAGGGCTGACAGTGGTCAAACCACAGTAGAATGCCTTCTGTATGGAGCAGTGAGTTTTTGGCTGAAAGTACATTTTGCTTTCTCTACTTTCTATAAAATAACACTGAAATCTCTGCAGGGCAAACACACAGGATTCTCCTGATGAACACCACGTTGCCATTATTTCTCCATTTTCCTCCTATCACTGTGTGCATAAGGATGCCCTCAGAGAGCAAGTCAAATGAGCCCCGAGATGTGGCATTAGCATTTAGCTCTGTGGTAAGCAGTTAAAACACAAACCACCCACAAGAACCAGCATAATGTGCCTATGTGGCCTCCAACAATTAGCCTTACAGTATGTAGCAGCCTGACAGTGCAAATGAACTAAGTTAGTGATTGCTGTCCAGATGAAGTCCTTATTGCAAAAGAATAAATACTAGAGAACACTGCATTGATGAGGGAAAACATTTAGTCTGGGTGACTTTGTTTAGTCCTTCTCTTTAATTCCCCTGACCCTGTTTATCAGGGTCTGAACTCATATTTCTAAAGCCTTCTTTGGTTTTCCTTTCTTTTAGTCAACTCAATGTCTCTGACAGGGTCATAAGCATACACATTATCCACACGGACCACCAGCCTTCTTTCCAGCAGTGTCTTTGCATTGAAAAAAAACAAAAATCCATACAGTTAAAAATAAACAACAATAAATTTATAACTGAAAGATAAAATGCACACAGCTAATCACAGCCTTAAGAGATCTGACTTACTACTGCATAATTGTAGGAAACTTTAACAGATAGCTAACAGTGTAGAGAGGGGAATGTAATTCTTTAAATAATGCTTTTTGAAAACTCATTTCTACAGGAGTAATTGTGGATAACTAATTTTTCCCTTTCTCTTTTAGTTTTCTCTTTACAGACACTAAGCTACTAACAGAATTAAGTGCTATGATGAATTGCTATTAAAAATAATATTCATCTTCTAGGATTATAACACTCTGCAGATGCTCAAAAAACTATTTCATGACAAAACAAAATTTAGCCAAGAAATTTTCAGGTTGAAATAGAATCCACAGGTTTGCTTCCTGGCCAATGGGTTGACATATTCATTGCCATTTCAGGCATTACTGAATGATGGCCTGTTCCGTGTCAGCATAAAGGGCTGCTTTCCACAAAAGCACTCTGACTGCTGGAGATAAAAGATTATGTACTCTTATTACACAGAAAAGCAATTACAAAAGCAGGAAGGCAGCAGTAATGCAGAAATCTGGAGGTGATGATACAGGCAGAAAGTGCAAATATATCACTTCTTGTCAAAATCAGGCAGGTGACAACCCAGGTGTATGACACTCGATTGAAGTGTGAATCATCAGTTTTCCATGCAGTAATTAAAGAAAGTATAAAATTTCATTTCTTGTGATAAAATTGATTTTAAAATCACAGCACAAACAAAAGTATTTCAAACCTTTAGAAGACCGCTTTGGTTTGTTTTCTCCAGGGGCACTATGCAACCCTTAAAATGATGGAAGGACACTGCATTTGTTCAGAAGCACAGCTGCTGCACTCTGTGAAAAACACTTAACTGAGACTGGCGTGTTACTGCTTTACTTTTGACATCTTGCAAGCAGTCAGAGCCAGCCAAACAGAAGCTGATAGCCAGCTCCCTTGGCTTGGAGAACTATCAGTGACAGTCAACAACAGCCCCTGAACACAAGGCAGATCTTAACATGAGAATACCTAATGGAATACAGCAAATGAATGTGTGAATTTAAGCAATATCAGTACGAGGAACAATTCATTTGCACAAGCAACTAAAGAGAATTTTAACAGAGCATTTCTCTGAAATTTGAGAGAAGCTGCTGTAATTAATAAACCTCCCAAGGTTTTAGCTGACACTGAAACAGCAGAAAGCGTGAACACACACACACTGCCCTCTGCAGCAGGTCTCTGCTAGTTTCTCATGTCTTTGGTAAGGTAACAGTATAATCCATTCAGTTCCATTCCCCACCAAGTTTCATTAAGCAGAATACAACTAAACCAAGTGTCATTATTAATGGATCAAGCCCCCACCATTTGGTGTCCCACTGTGCTAAGGCAAATACAGCAGAGTGAACCTGTCCTCAAAACCCTCCCGTTTATCATTGTAGTTTTGTTGAACAGATGTATTCCATCAAGCTTAACTGCTCCACTTTTCACAATCTTGCTAGTACTCCTGTTTTGAATTTTAGTAATCTTTAAAACAAGAATAATGCATCAGTGAAGATCTTAGACACAACAGTGCAGTTAATACTCACTTATTTCTTTAGAGCAGTGTACTTTTAGACAAATACAGTCCTTTAACAGACCGTATCAACCAATAAAAGGTAACTGCATTCAGATAATACATTAGACTTCTGCATGAAACGTGTCCTGAGGGTCACACTAATAGAAGGTGGGGTCTGCCGTTGAGACAAAGGGTAGCTTCCTTATGCAGAAACGCTCTGGAGTTTTGGATATGATGCAATTTACAGGATGAAGCACATAAGTAGTCAAGACACAAGACTGAACTTTGTAGTCTTTCTTCAAACATTCATTCAGTAATTAGGATTAATAAGGATGTTTTCTGTGTAGAAATGCAACCTGCATTCAGGAATAAAAACTTCGAGTTGCGGCCAAAAAATTCTATTGAAAATCAGTAAACCTTCAAAGTTTTATTTTTCATCCCTCTTTTATCAAAGAGATGTCTCACCATTTGAAAGGATGAACTATAAAAGGAGAAATATTGCCTATATTTGTATGCATATAAACAAACATTTTATTTAATTTATAATCTTCTCTGAGCATCTGCAAGTAATATCTAAATTAACAATCCAGATTCCTAAACAACTGCTGCAAAGAAATTTTACTGATGGTCTGAAATCACTCATTCTAAAATGTTTAGTAAGATAAAAAAAATCCTTCAAACCTCCTATTAGGTTCAATTATTCAAGTACTTTTACCTGGAGAGACAGAGTTGGATATGCAATGTTACATGCTTGGGTTTCTGCAACCCTTACATCTGCTTTCCTTTTTGTTGAATTTTATACACGAAGTTATAATAATCTATACTAATTAAGTGTTATGTTGAAACAGCAACATATAAAATGATTTGAAAACATCAACTAATTCCGAGAAAATAAAGCATTTTTCAATGAATTCATCTTAATTTCATCTTAAAATTATGAATACACATATTGCAAGCAAATGTTTCAGCTGTTGTTACAGAGGCTGGTACCTCTGCAGCACTCTTGCTATAGTTCCCTCACCACTGAGATCATAGCTTTTTATAATAGGTAAATACACACAAAGTAATGAAGGGTACAGATACTCATCTATAGACACAGGTGAAAGTAAACACTGCAAACTTCCTCCTTGAAATACTTTTTGCAATACTCAACAGCCTTGTACTTTTCCCCTCTATGGAATTACATCGACAAACACTTCTACAGTATGCATCTTTAGTATTTGTATTTAAGTAGCATATACCTCTCAGCTTCTGTTCAAAATCTTTGTACAGAAAAGGTCTACAGTAATCAAGAAAACTTTTAAACCCAGAATTTTAAATTACAAGACTGGCCAATCCAATGAAATGAACAGTTACCCTCCAGCTTGCACTCAAATTGAAAACCTCACCAAAAGGGAACCAGATCAGAAGCAGAGTATGTTGTAATGCCACATGCCTCTAAAGCCAGCTAATTTCTCAGTCATTCTGAAGAGTATTGTGTCCTTACAGGCCATTCATTCAAAGCTATAACCAGAGCAGGAACAAAAGACACTCAGCAAAAGATCATCTTTAATTTTCGCTGAACTGCACTGTTTTAGGTCAACTGTTTGCTTCTTCAAAGGAGAAGCATTTGTCAGTAGGTTCAAATATCCTGAAATACTGAAAAGGGGAAACAAAAAACTTGCGCTATGCTGCCTTCCTATCTGATCTTTTGTCACCTGTGTTCCCCTCAGGGATGCACAAGATATTTCTCTGAATAACTGATAAGCATCTAGGCAGAAAACAGCTTCTACTTCTGAACAAAAAGATTGGGGGGAAAGCTGCTGGCAGCTGGTATACTCTGCTCTATCTCGAAGAAAACTGGATTAAACAAGTTATCCTAACATGGTAGAGAAAAGAACATGCACACAAAGGTATACACAGAGTCTATCAACAAACATACATCTATGTGCTGATGAAGGTTCCTCTGAACTTCAAGCAACACATTCCTCTGAGAGCTAGACTGATTCTCTCCCTCTCTAAAATCCAGGAGGATCAACATATAGAATTCAACTTGGAATTAGATAGCAGAATGCCTGGTCCTTCCTCTAGGTCCTTCCTCTGTCCTTCCCCTACCCAATTCATCTCTTACCATGAGCCACCTTATTTGCCTAACGCCACTGAATATTAAGTAGATGCAAATGCCACCTTTTTCTGCAGTGTCTGTTAGACCAGAAGTAGTCTTATTGCCTGTAGACCCTTTTTACGTCCCAAAGCATACGGAAGTGAGAATTAAAAGCCAGAAAATATTGCTTCCAAGGCAGAAAACAGCTTCTACTTCCGAACAAAAAGATTGGGGGTGAGAATTAAAAGCCAGGACATACTGCTTCCAAAGTGATTTTGCTATTAAGAACATAAACACCTAAGCTATGAGTTACCCACACCAAGAGAAGACTTCACAATAAAACACCATTTTGAGACAAAAGTACTTATCAACGGGGAGTCGAGACTTACCAGCCTCTGCATGCTTTTCACGTGGGTAGGACTAATAGATAAGGCCTCTTCATACCAGCGTTTGGCTTCATCGATATTTCCACGAAGTTCAGCCACCTGACCTCTCATGTAAAGAACATAGTGTGACACGGGAAAGAGATTAGCTGCCTCCTGGGTACACGCTGTGGCCTCTGCAGGCTTCCCAATTCCTATGTAGACTTCAGCTGTGGAAGGAATGTGAGAACCAATGAAGGACTCTTGCTTCTTGCAGAAGATAAAGTCACACATGCTGAATTTGTAAAGTCATTGTAAGCAAAGACTATTTTCACTGAATCATTGAGGCTAAAAAAGACCTCTATGATCTTCAAGATCAGCCTATGAACCAAAGTCACCACATTATTCTAGACCATGGCACTAAGTGCCATGTCCAGTGTTTTCTTAAACACCTCCATTCCAATGTTTGAACACCTTTACTATGAGGAAGGGCTTATAATCCAGTCTAATTCTCCCTTGGCACAGCTTCAGATCCTGCACTCTCATCCTATCACTAGTTGCCTGGGAGAAGAACCCAATCCCTACCTGTCTATAACTTCCCTTCAAGTAGTTCTAGAAAGTGATAAGGTCCCCCCTGAGTTTGCTCTCCTCCAGGCTAAACAGCCCCAGCTCCCTCAGCCTCTCTTTAAAAAGACTTTCCCTCTAGTCCCTTCACCAGCCTTGTTGCTCTCCTCTGGCCTCGCTCCAGTACCTCAATCTCTTTCTTGAAGCGAGGGTCCCANAATCTCTTTCTTGAAGCGAGAGTCCCAGAGCTGCACACAACGCTCCAGGTGAGGCCTCACCAGTGCTGAGCACAGGGGGAGAACTATGTCCCTAGTCCTGCCAGCCAAACCATTGCTGGTACAAGACAGGATGTCACTGGCCTTTGTGCCACCTGGGCACCCTGCTGGCTCGTAACTAGCTGGTTTCCTCAAAAAATGTGCATCTAAAGAGAAATTATTATGCAAATGATATTAAACAGATTATGCTTCTAGGAAAGTTGTTTTCCTAAAGAAATAGGAGTTTGAGCCTTTAAATGGCTGTCTCAAACACTAGAAAAGTTTGTTATTTTTAATGGAAGTTTGTGTATTTTTTCATTTTAGTTTTATTTGTAAGATGTGAGCAAGCCAGTATGATTTAAGAACAGAAAACCCAACACAAAACATACACAGAGACCCTTACAGTAGGTAAGGGGACATAACTCTTTACAGGGTTGTTTTAATTTTACATATCAGTCATTAAGGAAGAAGCAATCAATCACCAAATAGCAAGCCTGGTCCTAAGTTTCCTACTTCAGACCATTTCAAAAGAAATATGAAGTTATTTGATATGAAAAGTCTTCTAGCTAACCAGTATTTTTGACAAAACGCATTCCTACTTCCAAGCCTTTTATGTAAGACATCCTCCAGATGCTAAAAACATTTAACTCCACAAGTTAAAAATAAAAGCAGCAGTATTTCATACAAATCACTCCTGATTAAAGCAGTTGCATAGCCTGACACACACTTGTTTAAGTCAGATTCATTACTGGGGAAAAAAATGGTTCATCCAATTAGTGGATTATTTCTTTTACTTAGGTATATACCCTAAAAAATATTAGCCTCAATTTAACTTGAGAACTGCAATCTGTTTTATCATACTGGACAGATTAAAGGTTTAAACCAAAATGCTCCATCAGAACAGCCAAGTGACCCTCAAAGACATGCCTCTCACTGTGTAACACTGGCCACTCATCTCTCTTGAAATGCTGGCAGATCAGGATCTCACAGTACAGTGGTGGATCTGAGATAATGCCTAAAACTCCAAAAGGGACTGATGCCTGAGTGCCTCTGAAGAAGCTTCTGAGATGAATGCATCAAACTGACAAGAGTTTTGCTAAGGAGTCAACTCCCTTTACCCTAACTTACGGGTAATACCAGATAGAAATATTCATTTCTTTGGTCACTGAAATCACAGAACGTTTTTTGTTGAGAGATACCTTTCAGATCACCAAGTCCAACCTTTGTAACCATGACTAATGAAAACTGTGCTTACTCAGCAACTGCTACTCCAGTCCAGTTTAAAAAGTCATAGTCATTTTCTCCTTCTTTAACAGACCCTGTAGGGCTGGTAAATTGCTTTCTTCCTCTAAGACCAGATCTTATCCTGTGCAACTAGTTGATCCTGCTGTGGCAGGGGGACTGGACTAGATGATCTTTTGAGNTGCTCCATCAGAACAGCCAAGTGACCCTCAAAGACATGCCTCTCACTGTGTAACACTGGCCACTCATCTCTCTTGAAATGCTGGCAGATCAGGATCTCACAGTACAGTGGTGGATCTGAGATAATGCCTAAAACTCCAAAAGGGACTGATGCCTGAGTGCCTCTGAAGAAGCTTCTGAGATGAATGCATCAAACTGACAAGAGTTTTGCTAAGGAGTCAACTCCCTTTACCCTAACGTACGGGTAATACCAGATAGAAATATTCATTTCTTTGGTCACTGAAATCACAGAATGCTTTTTGTTGAGAGATACCTTTCAGATCACCAAGTCCAACCTTTGTAACCACGACTAATGAAAACTGGACTGGAGTAGCAGTTGCTGAGTAAGCACAGTTTAAAAAGTCATATTCATTTTCTACTTTAACAGATCCTGTAGGGCTGGTAAATTGCTTTCTTCCTCTAAGACCAGATCTTATCCTGTGCAACTAGTTGATCCTGCTGTGGCAGGGGGACTGGACTAGATGATCTTTTGAGGTCCCCTCCGATCCCTAATGATTCTATGTTTTACCAGAAGAGCATTATTTCACGCCTCAGTTAAGTTTGTGATTTCACAGAACACATTCTACCTAACATAAATAGTGTATCTGTGTGGATGCAAGGATTAATGCAGCGTGTTTTTAGAAACTAATTAAATGCTTTTTGATGGAAAAATGTCTCATCCACACGAAGAGCTAACACATGAAACTGTAGATTCAGCAACAATTTTCCTCCTCCTAACTCTAAAAGAACCACCTCACCTAGTCACAGATGGTACTGTGTAACTAAAAAAGAGCAAATGTGGAAGATAGTGAAGGGATAAACACTTTGAAATTGAAATGTAATTTGGGAAAAAGTATTTTTTCTAGGATTTGACTTCCATAAACTGAAAAGACCTGCAGGGACGGGGACTCTACCACCTCCCTGGGCAGTCTATTCCAGTGTCTGATCACCCTTTCCATGAGGAAGGGCTTCCTAACATCCAACTTAATCCTTCCCTGGTGCAGCTTCAGGCCCTGTCCTCTTGTTGCCTGGGAGAAGAGCCTGACCCACACCTATCTATAACCTCCAGTAGTTATAGAGAGTGATAAGGTCCCCTGAGTCTCCTCTTCTTCCAGGCCAAACAAGCCCAGCTCCCTCAGCCTCTCCTCATAAGATGCTCCCTCTAGTCCCTTCACCAGCCTCATTGCTTTCCTCTGGTGATGATGTTAGGTCATGGGCTGGGCTTGATGATCTCAGAGGTCTTTTCCAGCCTTAATAATTCTGTGTGTATGTGTGTGTGTGTGTGTGATTCTGATCAGTCTATTTTCCAATCAATCTGCATAGCAATACTGCATTCAGTCTTAGAAGCACAGAATCGTTTTGCTTGGAAGATTACTTTAAGATCATGAAGTCTAACCAACAACCCAGCACTGTCAAGTCACCACTAAATCATGTCCCTCAGCATCACAGCTATATGCCTTCTAAATATCTCCAAGGCTGGTGACTCCACCATTTTCCCAGGCAGCCTGTTCCCATTCTTGACAATCCTGTTAGGGACAAATTCTTTCCTAATGTTCAATCTAAACCTCCCCTGGTTTTTCCCAGTTTCCTTTTCTCAGAGGACCATCACAGCCATTGATTATCTAAAAAATGGTAACAGATCTTGAATGAAAGCAATGGATTTTTTGCACATCCTTAGGCTAGGCAAGAGAGGAGAAGGGAAACAACAAGAAAGAGTTTTTACTTTTGTGGTACCTGCATGGAGCCATATTTGAGCTAGAGTCATCCAAGGATGAAGGGGACCTTGCTTAGGGGCACTGCTTTGCAGAGATGAAGCAACCTCAGACAGTGCTTGCTCCACTCTGGAAGCTGCTATTGATGTGGCATGGACTGAACCTGTAGAGGTAATAAACATAATTACCACCATAGAAAGAAGGAAGGCCACACACGTTAAAGAAAACATTCAGTTGTAAGCCTTTTCGAAAGAGGTTTTACTCCAAGCTCATCAAGATTTCGTTTACCTGTACCATTTCAGATTCATTTTTTGAAACATGAGGTTCATTTTCCTTGTAATGAAGGCTTCTCTACTGGACTGAAGGCTATATATAACCCACACTGAACACTGGCAAACTACAGCTGACACATTTTTGGGTTGCTACTAAGAATAATGCCTCTTACACTTGACACCTCTCTTCTGGCAATGTATGATTTGCGATGGCATCGTACACTGTAATCTTCAGGTTGCTGCATGCACTCAAACATTAGTAATTGCTATGCCTCTCCATAAAGTGCAATTAGAGGATGATTTTAAGACTTACAACAGTACGAAAAAGAAAGAGGTAAAATACATAAGGTGAGCACAACATATCCCCCATCACGAATGCACAGTTAAACTGCACTGAATGCAAACCTTAGCTAATGAAGAAGGCTGAGCCTTGTGGAAAGAGTTCCCTAGCATTAGGAATATTTCCAAAGCTTACTACATCAAGGATATTTCTTTTAAAATGATATATTTACAAGTGAGATTAGAATCTCAGCAGAAATACTACCCTTTTCAAAGTACAGGAAATAAAACTAATGTCTATGACTCTGTAACAACAACTGTACTTTGGACAGTCAATCACCAGCAGTGCATTGAGTCATGATTTAAAACTGTATTTTAAGCTACTCCTTGTCATCTAAGCTTCAAATTAGCTCTGGTTACTTTATAATTACAAAATCTCATACTGATTATGCTTGATTAATAAATAACAGAAGGAAAACTTTCCATATTGGATCAAAGGAGAGGTCTTCTGAGCCTGTCAGCACTTCTGTAAGGGACAACAATGGCAGGCCTGGCAAAGTAAGAGTTCTGAATCCTGTACAAGTAAATCTGCACCTGACAAGCTCACCTTCCTCATTAGCAGTTAAGAAATACAAGAAACCTTTGTTCTCAGAGGATTTCTCAGAACCTTTGCTCTCAGTATTAGAGGATTTCTCAGAATCTTTGCTCTCAGTATTACAGGATTTCTCAGAACTTTAACAAAAGGGGATTTGCCACATAAAACTTACACTCTGAAGTGTGACAAGATACAATCAGCAAACCAGAAATCATTGGGAAGTTTGTCTGGAAGCACACATTCTATTTCCCTTAACTGACAGAAAGGGGGGAAAACAGCACAGGATGGAACGACAATGTCAATTGTCATTATGGTCAAGGTACTGACCTCAAGATCTGAAACAGTATCTGGCCAGGGAGTTTGCTTTCCTCCAGTGGCTGATGAAACAACTCAAACACCAACTCATGTTACCCTCATACATAAGGAGATGATCCAGGGAATGACAGCACTGTCAGTTCAACTTTGGGAAAGCTAACGGAGCAGGTCATCCTGAGTTCTAATGTGAAGCACATACAGGACAACCAGGTGATTGGCCCCAGTCAGCATGGGTTCATGGAGGCCAGGTCCCCTTCTGATAGGCAGGTTTCCACCACTCTTCAGCACTGGTGAGGCCGTACCTCAAGTACTGGGTGCAGTTCTGGACACAACAGCACAAGGAGGACATTGAGGTGCTGGAGAGGGTATAGAGAAGGGCAACGAGAATGATTAGGGGCCTAGAGAGTGTCTTGCAAAGAGAGGCTGGGGGAACTGGGGTTGTTCAGCCAGGAGAAGAGGAGGCTGAGGGGAGTCCTCATCACTCTCTACAACTACCTGAAAGGAAGTTGTAGTGAGACGGGCGTTGGCCTCTTCTCCCTAGTGAACAGTAACAGGACAAGATGGGACGGGTTCAAAATGTGCCAGGGGAAGCTTAGATTGGACATTAGAAAAACCATCTTCACCAACGGTGTGCTGAAGCATTGGAACAGGTTGCCCGGGGAAGTTGTGCAGTCACCATCCCTGGAGGTGCTTTAAAAACAGCTGGATGTGGCACTTCAGGAGATGGTTTAGTAGTTATGGTGGTGTGGGGCTGAAGGCTGGACTTGATGATCTTAAAGTCCCTTCCAACCTTGACAACTCTATGACTTTATTCCAAGAAAAATACTGTAAAAGGTACCATAAATAACTATTAGTCACCAGGAATGCTATTGTAATCTGACATCCATTTCTGTACATGCACATCACTGCAGCCTGTCACTTGTTAGCCTTCCATCCAGGGTCTAATAATGAAAGAGCATCCTCATCTCTCCAGAAGAATTTATAGGGAGGTGAGATTTACTGACATGGAGGATAGTATCTAATCCCTTCCTTCTGAAAAGCAAGCATTCAATTTAGTACTAATAAAGGCCTTTAAAGCAAAGACTGTGACTACTCAGGCCATATGAAATGTCTTACAGAATGCTTGCCATTAGATTTTCAGCCAATTTCTATATAAAAAAGAACTATACTGTGTGCAATGGTTTAGTCAAAGATGGACCATTAAAAGAACTTCTTACGAGTTTCAGCACCACCTATTCTCAAGTTAAAATGAAGTGGATGTTGAGTGCTTCCTATGATAATTAGCTGCTATCCTGGATTTTATTCCGAGTGGCAGAAAGAAGAAAAATATGCAGTTTTCCTGGAAATATTTTTCAGTGTCATTATTCAAATTGCTTGAATTTTCTCTTCAGGGAAAAGGTATCCCTTACCATATCGCAGCAATTCTCTGTAGAAAACACTCACATATACAAAGTACTAGTCTTCAAGTGTCCCTACCTCAATAAAACTAACAGGAACAGTTACATCCTGTCCTTCACTAAATTAATACACAGAAAAATGTATCCTAAATTAAGCGTAAATGCTAACAATCTAAATGTAACTAAGAAACAACTGTTTCTTAGAATCTCAGACTGCAGCTCATTTAACATAATCAACTGAATTTAAGCTGCATCTAAACAGTATTCCAAATGAGCAGAGTCTTGGCATTTAAGTTTGAAGATCAATACCAAGGAGTATGCAAAAACACTTGGGTTACAGGGCTGTTTGGAAATCCTAGTGTTCGAAATCCTTCATGCTTCAGTCTTACTTAAAATAGAGAGATCTCAAGGATGTTTTCAAACAGCAGAAGAGTCTTGATAATCAGTGTTTTTTGGTGGTTGTTTGTGGGGTGTTGGGTTTGTTTTACACACAAGATACACAGATCATCAGGGGATGGACAAGACCTCCAGAGGTCATCAAGTCTGACCCCCTGCTCAAGCTCAACCTAGGGCAGGTCACACAGGGACACATCCAGACAGGTCTTCAAAGTGTCCAGAGAATTAGACTCCACAGCCTCCCTGGGCAGCCCAGTCCAATGCTCTGTGACCCTTACAGTGAAGAAATTTTTTCTCATGTTGAGCTGTGATTCTGCGGAGTTTATGGTGCCAGAACTTACATCCATTGCCCCTTGTCCTATCACAGGGAGCAAGTAAAAAGAGATTGTCTCTTTTTTCTGGACACCTCACTCTCATGTATTTACACACAGCAATTAAATCCCCTCGTAGTCTTCTCTCCAGACTAAAAAGTGTCTCAATCTCCCCTCATCAGATAGGTGCTCCAGTGCCTTAATCATCTTCGTAGCCCTCTGTTGGACTCTCTCAAGCAGACCTCTGTGCTTCTTGAATTTAGGAACCCAGAACTGGACACAATACTTTTTTTTCTTTTAAAACCTCTCCTTGCAGTGGCTATTAAGAGATAGATCAAGCACAGGGCTACAATACTTTGCAAAAGAAGGAGGGATGACCTCTTCCATATCTAATCAGCACAGCCACTCTATCCTTTATCACACTTTCACATCTTTGCTAGTACATTTTTTTCTTATTCTTCACACTGCCCAATGAGGCACATCTTTCAGGTGCAGTGCTTAGAGCTCTAAGTCATGCAGCCCTAAATTCTTCTTTAGTACTGCCATAATTAGCTGTCACCTGACTAATTCTGGCTCCTTCTGTTACAAAACATTTTGCAGACAACTAAAGAACATTTAAAGATGCTGTGTACTAAAATGCTTTTTCCAACCATCCTCCAAATTTTATTTAAAGAATCAGAATCATTAGGGATCGGAAGGGACCTCAAAAGATCATCCAGTCCAATCCCCCTGCCACAGCAGGATCACCCAGACCAAGTCACACAGGAACAGAACCATGTGGGTCNCCTTCATCATCTTTGTTGCTCTATGCTGGTCACCCTCCAGCAGCTCTGTGTCCTTCTGGAACTGAGGGGCCCAGACCTGGACACAGTACTCCAGATGAGGTCTCACCAGTGCAGAGTAGAAGGGGTGAAGAATCTCCCTTGATCTGCTAACCACCCAACTTCTGACGTCCCCTGGATGCTGTTGGCCCTCTTGGCCACAAGAGCACATTGCTGGCTCAGAGTCATCCTGCTGGCCACTAGGACCCCCAGGTCCCTTTCTCCTACACTGCTCTCCAGCAGGTCAGTCCCCAACCTATACTGGTAGATGGGGTTGTTCTTGCCCAGATGCAAGACTCTACACTGACCCTTGCTGTACCTCATTAACCCTTTTCTTATTAGAACTAACTTATCTGCACTCTGTATTCCTTTTTTCTTCTACTTACTCTTTTTTTTCCTGACAACCCTCACATTTGGATCTTTATCATCACATCACAATTGCAAAATGTACAGCAATTTCAATCACAACTGGTAAACATGCACACTGGTTTGTGAGACACTGAGGGTAAAAAGCAGATCTTAAATTCTGTTCAAGGCCTCATAGATCCTACCCTATGCACCACCCAGTTACCAGTTTGCTGGCTCCCTGTGGGTTTGGCTCTGGCAAGTTATTATAAATAAGCTCTGCTGTCTCTTACCAACCTTACCTCTGTCTTTATTTCTTTAATCTGTGTTTAGTACCCTCAGCCAAATACAAACATAGCCCCACTTTTAGTGTGACAATTATTGCAGTGACAGAACAGTTTAGGTTTGAAGGGACCTCAGAGATCATGCAGTTCCAACCTTCCTGCCATGGACAGCGACACCTCTCGCTTAATCCAGTTCATCCAGAGCCCCATCTGATCTGACCAGGAATCCTTCCAGGGAGGGGACATCCACAACCAACCTGGGCAATGTGTTCCATTGTAGCTGCCTTCAAATGCTCTGATACAGGAGTAGTAATCTCTGGGTTAAATTTTACTGTATCTTTCTTGCACACAAACATCCCTGCTTTTCTCAGACAACTCCCAGACCTGCTGCTACAGCATTACACTTCAGAATTAGGAAAACATTGCCTCAAAGTATCACAAGCAGTAAAGAGTGTTCACTTCAATATGTAAATACATGACATCTGGAGAAGTAACATATCAGCAAAGCAGATCCTGGCCCCTCATTTTCATTTGTTTAGTTTAGTACTCAAGTTTGTTTACACTGAAAAGGCCAAACACAACACTGGGACCATCTTTCCAGATCTAGAAATCACTACCTACAATACTTATTAACATGTGGAATCACAAAGACACCACAGACTGCAAAGTGAGACTTAAGGTCTTAATCAGAAAAACCAGTTTCCAAATGACAAAGGTATAACTTCCTACTCGAGTTGCTATAGTAACATTTGTCAGAATTTAGGCTCTACTCACCGTACTGACACAGTACCTGCAACAACCATGGTTATGTCAGTGTTTCATTTAAATCTGAAGCAGAAAACCTACCAACAGCCTTCTACATTCATCATTTATCCAAAACGTTAAGTAATCTCAGACTAATCTTCCTTTTCCACTTCACACTTACAGTTCAGCTTTTGTGAATAAGAAAGCATTCAATCAATTTCCTTCAGGCTTAAGGTAAATATGACAGGACAGTATCCTGAAACCCATCTTTGAAGCACTATTTAAAAGTCACAGTATGCAAATAATCATGTTATGACTTCTTCAGGTCTTTCCTTGGTGATTTCCTGCAAATTCTTCACAGCACAACCTAATGGACATGGGCTCCATCAGCATGTAGTTGGCATGCAGGCTTGCATAACAACAATATTTTGCTATGCACATTAAATTTTCCTTCTAAAACTGAGTAAAAGAATGGATTGTCATCCTCTGCGAAACATGTTTGCATTAACTGACTAAGACACTAGAACAGGATTTATTTTTATACCATAAAAGAGATTATTACTGAACAGTTGTATATTCATCACGTTTTCAATGGTTTAATATTTACATAAAGAAAAGAATGCTTTAACAGCAATGCTCATGCAGGAAAGATAGTGGAAAGAACCCATGGCTTTCGGCTTCACATGCACACAAAGCTGGCAGTAAGAACATTAGTGGTGTGGCATACAGAGAACGCTGTGCTAAAGAAAGCAATTGCATGATACAAAGAGGCAGTACCCTCTGCAGGACTAACCCATCACTGAAGCGATGCATTTAACACAGCAGACTGGCAGGTTTAGCCAAAATTAACAGGTTTTCCTATAAAATTCATTAAGTGTTTTTCACAGTCTCAAATTACAAAGCTAGCTTAGCTCTTCATACAAAATTAGGTAGAAAGATAAAGTCAAGAGTAGTCAGGTATCATTTGTAGAGCATTCTGTCTGCTCTTTGACAAAGATTTTCCGTGCCTTCTCCCTGTCAAATATGCCATTTTATGTTATCTTCTTTTGTCTCCTCCACCAAACTGGTCTCCTGTACTAGCTCATAAAAATCTATGAAAAAAGCAATCAATAAAAAAGCTTCACTATTTAAGGTTGATAAGAATGTGATTGTACACCTTCAGAAGAGAAAGAAGTAGTTTATCATGACTCATGACAGCAGTTGCAATGCTGCATTCTGGACCAATGGTACCCCTTGCAAATAGCAGTGGCATAAAATCTTCTCAAATAAACCAATACTGGCAGCTGGCTGTCATATTATACAGTACCTTCCCATTATATCTTTATTTGCAGTCCTCTAGAAATGAATACCGCCTCTTTAATTATTAAATGCAAGTGTTAGTTGAGTGCATTCAGATCTCATAAGATTACAGCCCTCGGGGTGACTGAATGGGCAAAAAGCATCAGCCTTGCTTTACACACTATTAAACTTCCACTAGTGATGGACGAAACATGTACATGTTGTGGTAGAGGAAAAGATGATTTAAGTTTTTAATAAATGAATAGAACTGCACAGTGAGTACTACTTACAAACTGAAAAAAGGGAGTAAACCCCATGAAAGTAAGCATCTGATGGATTGCCTTTGAACAGATCAAACCACAAATTAAAATCCAAAGAAAGAAGGAGAAAAACCAAATATAAAACCCAAGAACTCCAAGAAAGCCGGAGGATTTCTGATAATCTTCAAACTGTAAATCAGGTTTATCAGATTTAAAACAATTAAGAAGATTACTGCTTACAAGAAATAGTTTATCAAATGAAGTTCCCATGCAACAGAAATGAAAGTCCAGTCAAAAATACCAAGTGTGCCTTTTGCTTCTTTTACCAGGAAAATAAAGCAATCGAGCAAGATCTACAAGACAACATTTTCAGCTGTGGCAACTACTACCATGCTGTAAGTATCTAGGTAAACCTCTCTCTACTCCGAGATGGGGAGCCCTTGACTTTCACTAAATATTTCCTCTACACAAAGGACTCCAGTATCTGGGTTTTTCCATGATTCTGCTACTTTACATGAGCACGGCAGAAGCTCCTTTTCCTGAAGATACAGTATTTTGGAACCAATCTGCTACGTCAATCAGCCATTCAAATGCTTCAAGAAAAAAGTCAGAATTCAACTGGTTAAACTTCTGTAGGAGAGAGATTTCATGGTGTCTAAAGGAATCACTGTCCTTAATTTCCAATTACAGGCTTATACACAAGGCAGTGTTTTCAAATGTGGGCTCTTAAGCCTGCTACTTCAACGTGTGAACTTTGCTAATAATCGAACATTTCTCTTCTACGCTTTGTTAGGAATTAGCATCTTTGTCGTAATACTGTGTCAAACATTGATTTCTTAGGGTTGGATTACATCAAACACAGCGACAAAACCAGAACTATGCACAGAGCTATGAGTGAAAGACAACAGAAATGAAAAGAGGTTAAAAAGAAATGGCTGGAAAACTGTTTGATTTTACCTTGCCATGGGAACAGTCATGGGGATTGATCTTAGAGCAAGTTTAAACTGGCGTTACCTCCATGAACTCTTGACTTGAAACAGCATAATGCTGATTTTCACCTCTCTGATACCTCTGAATCACTCCAACATGCCCTATCTGCAACGTGAAAATAATGGCATTTAGGCAATTTTTGCCTTTGTGTGAATTTTTAGGTAAGATTTCGATGTAATTAGCTCAAGGCTTTCCGAAATAAAGTCATTCAAAACTGCACAGAGAGGAAGGAAATTCTGTGGAACGGACAACTTTAGGCAAAAGCCACCAGTGACGGAGATTTACGAGGCAGTCTTGGCCAGTAACCTCTTCTAGCAAACGCCTATCATTTCCTGTAACAGTCATGAGAACGGAGTGTGAAGCACATCTGTAAATTTGCCTCTTTTGGGATCAATAAAACAGCCTGTTCTGTTGAACCTCTTAAAACCCATTTAGTATTTAATGAAGAACATCTGATAGATTTATCTGACACTGTTCAAATTTACACTGTTTAAACACGGTTTATCAGCTGTGAAGATTATCAGAAAAATATAGCACAAACTAACACACCCATCAGGAATAGAAAGCCAATTTACAGTGAGAAGGTGAACAGGGCTCAGGAACTTGGTCACTGCATGGAGAGGCTGCATGGGGCCAGACAAAGGTATCTGGTTTGGGATGAGGAAGATGAGAAGATACAAACAGTTGGAGAGGAGACTCTGTTCTTGAGAGAGAAGATGAGGAAGTATCAGAAGCTAAAAAGCGAAACAAAGAGAATGGTAAGGGTGTGGAGGGTAGGAAAGAAAAAGGATCCAACAGGGTTCAAGGGACTCGTGGATGCCAAAAAATGTAAAGCATGTATTTCACCATTCAGTAAGATGGAAATGATTCTACATAAAATACATATTTCTGAAAGCAACAGAAAAAACATACCCTGTACTGATGTGTACCCTGCCTTCCATACTAAATAAACAAATTTTAAAAACACTCCTTATGCGTAATGCATAAAGTTGTAAAATAAAATACATGTGAGGGATAATAAAGCCCAGAATTTAAAACTCAGCTGGTACTGTTTCTTTCTATGATAAATTCAGGCGGCTGCAACCAATATAAAACAAATTGAATAATCTGTTTTTAGAAATACTCTGTGCAACTTACCTTAACCGTAACAGTCAGATGAGTCTCAAGCAATATGCATATCTCTACATGAAATGTGCCTCCCTGCCTGTGAGCTTTTACTTCAGTGATTGATTCATCAAAACTCCTTTATTTCCCCCCATATTTATTTCCTTTATCAATATATACAAATATGTGCATAAAGTTGTAAAAGCAAACCGGCTGAAACAGAAGGCAAACTCAAAGTAGATTTGCTACAGTTACTGACCAGGGCATTGGAATTAACAGTCCAGCCGTGTGAGGAATCCACAGGACACTTCCGATACTTCAAAGGGTACACAAATTTACATTTGCACAATTTCATAATATCTGATGATGGGACTGGTAAGAACTGTATATAAACTGCCTTTTTAAGACCTTTTCCTTCCTCCTCCACTTCTGCTTGATTGATCCATCTAAGGAAAAGCTTTTTTTACACCCATTACAGTTATATTTAGCTTTTTTAAATTCAAATTGCAAGTATATTAGACTTCATTTCATGGTATTCAGATTTGCCACCATCCCAACAGACAAGCAAAGGGGAACATCATCACTAGGTGGCAAGCAAAGTTAGGAAGGTGCATACTGCCAAAAGTTCATGTGTATATACACATAAACATATGCATGTGGCAGTGCGACCCAGGGTAAGAGGAGGGAAGCAAATGTTTCTGTTCAAAGAGGATGTTCTGCAACATCTTTCCTACATGCTCCTATTTTGTTTATTTATTTGAATGTCAAATTCCCTCTGTGCTTTTAAACACAGGGGGCCCACAGAATTTGCACGACCTTTGTCAGCCAATGAAGGTCTAGCATCTTGACCACCCACTGTTTCTATCATCCCCCTTTTGTGAGCAATGCTTTTTTGATAGCCTGCTTAACATTTTCTCAGCCCAACACAATTTAAGCTTGACTTCTGTTACTATTACAGTAACATCACCTCTTTGTTTCTGCAAAATTTGTATATAATCTTCTGGTGAAGAATTCTAGACAGAACCTGGATATGGAGATTTAGATGTGTACTGCTTTATAGATACCATAGACAACAAACCTCTAGCCCATGCCAGAACTTTAATATCGGGATGGCAACTGTGTTGTGTCTAAAAACTACAAGCCAAATCAGAAGGCAATCCTAACCTCCTAAAATCCAGAAAAATGAGACCTATCTATCTTTCACAATTACATTTTATTAAAGACACAATTTCTCATCTTGTGATGATAAACTGTAACAACACTGCTGAGATTCAGAAAAAAAAACCACCGACAAACTGGAACTGCTAGAAAAATCACAACACAAGTACAAATCCTGTTTTCCAACCAAGACATTGGACGAGCTTCTGTAAAAGCTCGCTGTTTTGGATAAGGGCTCATCTTTACTTAAAAGTGCTGAGGAATATGCAGACTTTAAAAAAAAAGCACAAACTCCTGACACCATCACGTGTGGCAGGTGCCGTGGAAGACACCCCAAAGGTGTGTCTTCTTATTAATCCATCAGGTAATAATAAAAAAATCCCTCCCTCAGCAACCCCCCCAACAAGCACTTAATTGGAAGGCATAATTCATCTGTATCTAGGTCTACCTATACATGTATATGAAAGCTTCACAATTTAGTTATGCCTTAAAATGAAACATTCAGCTAGACTAGAATATAAAATGACCACCACAGAATGATGTTAACTTAGTCATTTCAATCATTTTCAATACAAGAGGACAGACAATTCCACATTACAGGCAGCAAACGAAATGGTGCCAAACTTCAAACTATACCACGGTGCAATTCTCTGTCCTCGTCTTTGTAGTGAAAACCAATTGCCACTACAGCAAGCCCAGAACAGAGTTTCTATTTCCATACAAGAATTCAGAATTGAGTAAATGTTTGATTCAACTTTCACTTTTGGAAGTTAAATATCTAAGTTGGATTTTCTCTACTGCGCAATTCTGATGTTAAACAAAGAATTACTTTATGCATTTTAATGTAACTTAATTTATGGATCAGTGTATTCCATGTCACAGATTCGCAAACTTTCCTATAAGCTGCTTGTGTCAAAAAGCAGAATTCACATCTGAAAGGTGCCAGGAAAAGCATGTTATAGTTTTGAGATGGAAGTGAGGAAACAGAAAATGCTCAGTTTTTAGAATGCAAGCAGCATACTGTAAAGGTTTTTGGAACTACCATAATCCCAGCAAAGTCTTCTGCCATTTTCACAAAACGCACGGTTCATCTGCTTTTCAGTTACACATAATTTACATCTTTTAATATACTTAGCTATCACAGTGGAATTCATATACCTTAAAAACATAACAAGAATTTATTGACATGGAACCATCTTAGCTTCTATGAAGTGCATCTGTGCACCATGATTTTTGATATGTATAGAAAAATATCACAGTATATATGATTTGTGATAAACATTACTTCTGTCAGAGCTATGACTACAGTAAGCCAACCCACCCATGCAATTATATTTTAATATACATTAGAGATTTTAATGAATTTAATTTACAATGATGCCTTTGGGTTTTTTAACAATGAGATGTTTTACTATATTTTTCTTATTTAATTTTTTGAAAAACAGTATGTGCAAATAGTGAAGAGACAAGAGAAGCACAGGACATTGGCAAATGCTAGTTTAGCATCCTAATTTTTAGCCCTTTCATAAGAAAATGACACTAAGCACATACTATAGACATTTTAATTTACAGAGAACATGGTTAGCAAGCACTTCCCATATAAAACCAAAGCATATCTTATATTACACAATATCTATTTCCATTTATATGACAACAATGAAAACATAAGTTAACTTTACAAGATAAATAAAACCCAAACAATGCAAAATCTGACTACGGACAGACCATTTGCCTGTTTTATTGTTCAAATGCAGTTCTTACCTGTTTCCGGATCACTGAAATCTGGCAATGTAATTGCATTAAGCTGTCGTCTGTCAGCAATAGCTCTGTCTAACAGACTGCTCCCACGTCCGGAATCACTGTAATGAAGTTCAGGAATCATAAGCTATTAAAATTTAAAATTATATACTGAGACACAAGATGAATACTGCCCTCCTCCCACAAAGGGTCTTGCAATGAACAAATTTAGTACCAAGCACCACTAGGTACTCACAGTACATTAAGCCAGCTGCATTAGAACAGAATTAAGCTGAGCAGAACTAAATCCATAATTATGAAAACAGAATTGCTAAAGTAAATAAACGACCACAAAGGGAATACAAGCTTACAACTTGATTCATAGCCAACAGCTATGAAGGATTTATTGTCCTTAAACTTTCATATAATATGATGTACAGCTCTCACAGGAAGCCAAGATGGCAGATACAAGCTTGAAATTCCAGGTTTTTTCTGACTGAAGAGAAACACTACATTTACAGCATCAAATTTCAGGCAAAGATTATGCAACTGTATCACCACGCATCACTTTTATCTCTAAGTTAGGGGAGCTGTGGAGTTTGTTGGCTTTAATATACACACATATATACATTAACTGCCTAGTGTTGAATTTCATCACATAGCACAGTATGAACATCCCAAACACTTCCAACACCTTGATCAATTTTGTTTATAGCATTGTAAATCTGGTGCTATTCAGTATCAATGCTTTCTTGAAAACCTCATTTCAAAAAAACCCACCCCACAAAAATAAACATCATTAGGATTTGAAGCAATTGGGCTGGTTGACAAACCTAGCACACTTTTGCCTTTTCACTGAAAAGAAAAACATCTCAACATTTCTAGTTTAAAGTAAAGCCTGAGAGCCTTTAAACTGCAAGACTGGAATTCAGTGCATCATCCTGTTGATTTCAAACTACCCTCCTTGAACTAAGAGAAAAGTGAGAAGCATGCCAGCAACTCTTAATAGTTATTGAAGACTATAGTTCAAAACCCATTGAAACAACATCCTCCCTCTGTATAGACATTACTGAGGTGGCACCAACAAAATGCTGCATTACCCTACGGCACTGCATGACTGATTTCCGTATAAAATTATAAAAATCCACATGAAACAGAAGGGAATTTTCTGGGACACGCACTATAAGCTGTAGTTGCTATTAGCTGGCGCATCTTTTCTGGTAACCACTGTACTAATTACTTCCTCAATCCACAGCAATGACAAACATTGCTGACGAGCAGAGCCAGGCTCAGCACAAGTATCTTCCAAGCACAGCACCAGCACTGTGGTTTATTCTGATTTCCTAATGCAAACTAAGTACTGTATAAGAATCAAACTATGCAGCCTGCAGAAAAGGAGGCTGAGAGACATTATTCTCCACAGCTACATGAAAGGAGGTTGTAGTGAGGTAAGGGTGGATTTCTTTTCCCAAGGGGTAGATTTCTTCTCCCAAGTACTAAGCAATAGGACAAGAGGAAGTGGCCTCAAGTTGCTCCAGGTGAAATTCAGACTGAATATTAGGAAGAATGTCTTCACTAAAAGGGTTATCAGACATTAGAACAGGCTGCCCAGGAAGGTGCTGAGGTCACCACCACCCCTGGATGTGTTTAAAAGACACATAGATGCGGTGCTGAGAGACATGACTTCTTGGTGATCTGGTGGCGCTGATCTATGGTTGAACTTCATAATCTTAAAGGTCTCTTATAAGCAAAATCATTCTGTGATTCTATTTTCCAACTAACTTCAACCAGCAGGCTGAACATTTAAACCTTCCATGCCTTGCACCACGATATGTAACTTTTAAATTCATATTAACTGTCTCATGAGGAAAGTGCTTGTATGCCAATTAAAAGACAAAGGAAAATTATTCTAGATTGGCTAAACAAAGGTAAAGCACAGTGTTACACTCAACTCTTACTTTTTGAGCTGTACCTAGTTATAAACAGTTTATTTTCATTATTAGAAGGCAATCAAAGACACCAAACTCAAGTTTGCTCAAAAAAAAATCTGATTAATTGGAAGAAGAAACATGTAACATAAAATACAGCTCATCAAAAAAAGTAAAGCCTTTAATCACGAGGAAGTGCAACATCATAAGTGGATGTCAGTTTAAGCCATAAAAGAACAAGGTGTCTTAAATAAGCATAAAGCGTTTTTAAAGCTGTGAAAAACAACATTCTGGCAAGGTTTTGAATCATTGAAAGACCTTTTAGTATTGACTTAAAGGACTATTAAAAGTATCTTGAGTTATTCGCAGGGGGAGATACAATTTTTACATGGTGGTTTCTTAAAAAACGAAGTTTCTGTTAAAATTCCAAAACCTGGAAAATTTTTTATGACAGTCCTGCATCATCATGATTTACCACATCTGAAGTGCCACGAAGTGAAGGGAACTCCCAGTCACATTTTAGGTCTGACTTATAATTGTTGTGCCAGCCAGTTCTGGATCAGTGTGACACAATATCAAGGTATTCAGCACTTAAATTTCACATGGACCATCCAAAGAGGAGGAACAGTTTGTTCTCTGTATTTGCTGCTTGATGTAACTCGCAACACATGATTTGGGAAACTTCAGTCCTTTTATCATGTTTATCCACAGCTTCTGTTCTTTCCATCCCTAATTTTATTTTAATTTCATAATATAAACCAGAACTTCAAGAAAAGTTTTAAATATCAAGACTTAAGAAGTAGTAAAATCTATCAGATGCAAAGTAGTCTTTAATTTTTCCACTTAGATTTTCTTAAAGGAGAACAGTGACAGAAGAGTTAGCAAACTGTTTGAAGCTGACAATCAGCTGATGTCTGAAAGCAGCATTATTTAACACGTATTTAACACGGCACAGTAGCTCTTGGCACAACAACAAATACAAAAAGGTAACGACAAGCTATGCTTAGAGCTGTGAGCTGTGTAGAGGATGGCAGAGCAGAGGTGGAAGGTGAAAAAGCGTGCTGGAGTACTTGCAAAGCCTCACTGAAATTCTCTCTCAAGTTGCTGTAAGTGAATTTGGTCTCTTCTCAGGCCTTTCCTGCCAAACCTTCCCAGCTTTCCTCTTCTGAACTGTTAAGGAGGGAAGCAATTTTCTCTCTCCGGCCATTAGATAAACTTTCTCAATCTTTTTGAAGAGATATAAGTGTTCATGTAACTGTGATCAAATAAATCAAGAGCACTGCTATATAGGCATCTGATGCTGCTTGGTACAAAGCTTATGCACCAGCATCTCTTCTCTAGAAGCTGTCAACCCTTCAAACAACCAGACAGCAGGAGATTCTGCTTGCCTTCCAATTCATGTACTTGATAAACATATTAAATAGTACCAGCGTGGATTTCTGCAGAGAGGCTTGACCATCAATTTCACAGCTTATCTAAACATACACAAGGGACCTTCACAGGAGCATTTAGGACATTTTTTGAAAAGATGTGACTCTACCAACTTCATCAAATACTTGTCAATGCTTCTGAAGAGCCTAAACAGGTTCATGAGCAAGGTATTTCTTTCAAAAAAGCCATGCTGACTTTGCAAGCACATTGTATTTATCCATCTATCTCTAATATTCCACAGACATCTAATCCTCCTCTATTTTATTTAGTGAAAGCCCTTGAACTACATTCCACTGCAGCAATCTCTGCACTAGTTAATATAAAAGGCTCTGTAACTCAGATCTGGGGAAAATAAAAAATCAAGATATAACTGTGTTGAACCCCAGTGAAGGACACTGCCAGCTAAATGTCTGTCATCAGTCCTCATTACTGCAGAGATACAGAAGCATTCAGGTTGGAGAAGTCCTCTAAGATCATCAAGTCCAACCACCAGTTCCTCAGTTCTGGCATACCTTTCTTCAGAGAACTCTGGATAGTTTGTTCATCAATCAGTATTATCACTTCAGTCTCCAGATACCCCAAGGATTAGTTTGTCCACATAAAACACAGAACAAGTAAAAGCAGGACTACTGACCTAATATTGCCCTGAAGGGCTACTGGGCAGCCTAGAAAGCAGGAGCATCTTACCTTGGGTTAGTGAGATTGTAGCAGGATTTCCAAATCTGGAGCATGTGTTTACAGGTAAGGAGTGCTTCATCTGGGCCTCTGCACAGGGACTCCAATTTGACTTTTGTAAACAGTAATCTAGTGAAAAAGGAAAGGAAATTAAAAGCGAAAGGAGATTCCAATTTAAGCTAAATACTTTTGACTATAACCAACACCACACCGAACTGGAGAAAATCCAACTTCAAAGCCAGCATTAATTTGAATAATTGTTTCATCAAGTAATCACAATAAAGTCAAACATCTAATGTCATCAGAGCAACAGCACGTTTTACAAGGTGGCTTTCTCAACCAGACAGAAGCAATAGCTGACAGGATTTAAACAACTTTTTTAGAGTTAAGCAAGACAATCTAATTTAGTGAAATGAGCAGGACCACTGCAAACAGTACTTCATATTTTGAAGATAAAACACCTTCACTAAAGAAAATTTGTACTGATTTTATGAGAAAAGAAATTATTTTCCAATAATTGGCTAAGATGACCATCATCACATGTAACTCGTGGAAGATACCAGACTCATGGGAGGTAGACAGCACTGGTAAGGTCAGTAAGAGAATGAGTTCTGCTCATTTACTGCAGGCAGTAAAACTGATATTTGACTTGAATTTTGAGCATATACAAGTGACAAGCTGCGGAAAGCATGTCATTCATCAAATATGCTGCAGACTACCCATAAAGGAAGCAAACATGTTTGCCAGTGTAATGGTTTAGCGCGAGGGTCTAAATCGGTTTGGGTCGGTGCCTGCAATTCAAGCACAGCAACCAGCTCTCGGTGAGAATTCAGCAGGCAATGAAGCTACTTTACTAAAAAGAAAAGAATTTATTGAACCCATCACCAAGAAGAAAAGGAAAAATAAGTAAAAGAATCAAAAAGATAAAAGTTACTATATGAAAATGCCTTTACACACACTCTGAGAGAAATGGGAGACAGCAAATACATTGGATTTTGGCTTTAGATGAGAGCCCTGGGTCAAGAGAGTGTACACCAACACTCATAACCATAAATCCCCCCCCACACACAGCTGCACTCCACTTCCAGAAGGGAAGGATTTCACAGCTGATATTTCTAATGGTCGCCAGACAAACGAAGTGCATAGCCTCACGACATCTGCATACTCCTTTTACATTCCATGGATCAGCAGAAAGTTCTCCACAGAGATAAATGCAGGCACCTTCCTGGATAATTAAAGAACACATATGCAATGTAACAATAAAGAAGCTAGTCAATTTGTGTGTGTATCTACGGCAGTTACACCATCTGGGAGCAGATAACAGAGTGGAAAAACACTAATTTTAAAGCAATTTCTGATAAATTGCAAGGTTTAAGATCACAGAGCAAGAAGAGAGTATACTACATAGCTGCTAGCCTAGCTTCTGTTTTTAAAACGGGTGTACTTTGGCATGTTAGTCCAGTGCAACCTTAATCATCCTAAGTGAAAAGTTTCTATGATTGGTCATATGTTTGTGTGGGTAGACTGAAAGGGATGTAGAGGGTGGGCATGTGTGAAAGCTCAGAACTTTCTTATCGCAAACACAAACTTTGAGGCCGCCAATAGTAACTGCAAACTGCCAGAGGGTCTTCTCAAGAAATAACATTGAGTGGCTCAGCAAGTTAGTGCAGCTGAAGCTTTAGTGCTGTTACTGAACACCCTTTGCAGAAACTATCCAGCATGGAAATCTAAAAATTAATCACACTATCTTAATGTACATGGCAGGAAAAATGGGTTATGCTTCAAGTTTAATAAAAAAATTATACCAAAGAGCTGTATGAGTTGCCCAACAGCAACAGCCTAAGCTGCCTAACAGCCCAACTCATCACCGTGAGACTGCTGTGATGAGGGCATATGCGATTCTGGAATGTACTCACTGAAGCACAAAGAGAGAGAGACAGAGCCATTGTGCAACACCCCAGTGAGATCGCATCTGGAACGTTATGCATCATTCTCATTATAGCAGTTAAAAACACAGAGATGAGAAATTTCAAATTGGAGCAGCTGCAGAGAAAGGCTCTGAGGGTTATCAGCTGGCTGGAGATAAAAAAAGCCAAGAAGTAGAAAATCTATCTATAACTACAGATGAAAGAGTGAAGGGAAAAGAAAAATTTATCTAGAGGATAATGTTTTCATAGAAGCAAGTATATATAAAGGCCATACAGATGACTGAAATATTAAGGTCTCAAGATTACAAAGGCAATTGTAGAAAATGGTTTGTTTTGGATAGACTGCAGAAGCAGTGGAGCAAATAATCTAAGCTGTTAAATCAGCTGGTAAATTCATGAAAAGTATTACAGATAAGACAACTGTAATAAGGGAGCTTGTGACTTCTAAGGTTCTTGCTACTGTTCCATTTCCTAATCAGTACTAACTAATCTATTCAATTATGTACTGAAGTTTTCCCTACCAGCCAGCCAGTGTAATCTGGAGCACAGTTAAGACCTTGTGAATAACCAAAACAAAACTGCAGTCATTATTATCCTTCTCCTCAGCAACCTGCTTCACTTTTTGAAATAAAATACCCAGATGACACAATGATCAATCCCCTTCCACAGCAACACTCTTAGAACATCAGGAGATCAAGAGGAGTTAATTTACCCAATACTGCTTTTAGCTATTTATTCAGTTATTAAGGACATTTCTATTCTGTAGAATGAAGCAAAACTTTAAAGCTTATAGACAAACTTCATAGTTTATCTACTATATGACAAGTAATGCCATTGGTATTTAGAACTCCTAGTACTGTCAGTGAACAGGTATTACTCACTCTGGGCATCACTTAAAGTCAGCTGCTCTGCTTTTGGGATCAAGTAAACAATTTTTGCATGTTGCTGTGAACCGAATGAGCACAGCCTGGATCAATGTGTACGATCAGCCACAGAGAGATACCTGTATTTGACATTACTGAATGGAAGAGACTTGCCTTTCATTCCCCCATTCTTTCTTCAAATCTGGCAAAATGACATGCTATCTATTCTTCCACCACACTGGCCTGCTAGAGTAGTGTCACTCAGTGCAATCGTCATCACCAATCTCCCTGAAGTTGCTCAGGCTAAGAAACCTTCTACAGAAAACTTCTAACGCCACTAGAAGGCATCTTATGAAGGAGCCATATCCCTGCACCTTGATCAAAACTGAACAGAATACCCTTATTTTCAGTTTTGACTTGGAGTAAACTTCATTATTATTCTTTTATTAATAAAATTATTTATATTGTTCAGAGCTGGAAGAACATAAGGAAGAATGCTGCGTAACACTGAAGGTATGTGCTTTGAAAAATGTGTCCTTCAGTGTAACACACCAAAAGCCTTGCTGAGAAGCCTTGAAAGACTCTTCTGAACGCAGCAAGGTCAAGCTAAGCACAGCAGCTCACTGTTGTGAAGGGTAACTCTCCTGAAGGCAAAATTTCAATGTAAGCACCAAATCCACACGTTTACAATACAGGATTGAAAATGCAACTGCCTTTGTTTAATGTTTAACCTACCTGGAGTAAACTTGGTCATTTTTAAGATGAACTTTTAAAGTTATGTAACAGTTTGAATTTCTAACTTCAGCTAAGAACTATATTTACATGATGATCAATTATGAAAAGTTGGTAGCAAAGTAATTAATATACTGGGAGTCCCACCCATTTAGCAACAAACAAGCCACTTAAAGTGTGAAACAACAGCGTGGACTCCTTGACAACTATATTAGTTTTACAATAGCTTAAATATTAGAATAAACTTTATATAGATCCGCCTGGATCTGTTCCTGTGCAACTTAGTCTAGGTGATCGTGCTGTGGCAGGGGGATTGGACTGGATGATCTTTCGAGGTCCTTTCTGATCCCTAATGATTCTATGATTCTATATACAACCAAATCAAACTACACAGTCTGCTACTTATTAGAACATGAAACAAAGACGACAAATGCCAGTTCTGTGTAGGGTTGTGTAATACGTACATGATGTTTATATTCTATAATATTTCATTTTGGTTTCATGGTTAAGTGCCACAACTTCAAGTCCTGGAATGCTAGGTAAATTCAAAAGAAGCTCTTCTGGTATTAAACCTAGGTACTATCTTAAAGAAACCTCACGGAGTCTAAACACATGACTTGCAAACTCTTAGACTTAAAAAATCCAGAATTTAACACTAGAGAAAGATATTGAAGTCATTACTGACTAGATTGAAGAGGACTGGTCCCAGTACTGATCCCTGGGGGGCTCCACTATATACAGGCCTTCAATTAGACTCTGTCCCATTGCCCACTACTCTCTGGCTTCTATCCTGCAGCCAGTTCACAGTCCACCCCACTACCCAATCATCCAGTCCACGCTGTCTCAGTTTGGCCGTAAGGATGCTGTGTGAGACCGTGTCAAATGCCTTCCTGAAGTCAAGATAGACCACAACCACCACTCTGCCATCATCTGTCTACCCGGTTATGCCCTCATAAAAGGCTATCAGGTTGGTCAAGCATGACTTCCCCTTGGTGAAGCCATGCTGACTGTCCCCAATGACCCACTTGCTCTTGATGTGTCTAGAGACAGCACCCAGGAGAAATTGTTCCACCACCTTTCCTGGGATGGAGGTGAGGCTCACTGGTCTACAGTTACCTGGGTCTTCCTTCTTACCCTTTTTGAAGGTTCATTCCTGAGAACAAACTAATTTAACTTCCAAGTTAGACAGCATCTAAACAGAATGGATTTGGAAAAGCATGCTATCAAGTGTTGACAAGAAAGTACACACCGACCTGAAAGATCTAACTTTGGCAAGCCCAGAAGATCACTACTTCTTATCCAAATATATATTCCTAATAATTGCTCCAGTGCTCTCTTTACCAAGACAAAAAAAAAGCATCAAAACTAGTGCAACAACAACCCTACCCTGGGAAAATAGAAGGGCATAGCCTATTCCGCTTCACTGATAAATACAGCCCTGGCCCACAAAACACATCTGTGACACCATACATTGCACGTACCAAACAGCCTTCCTGTTTTTCCCACCCAGAAAACTCTCAGAAGGAAACAAGTTTGTTGATCAATGAACTGAGCGGGACGTTAAAAGGCTCTAAGAGTCTGAGAAATCTGCTGTAGCTCAAAAGACCCCTTGAGGGTCAGGAAGGAAAGGATTTAATAGTTTTCACAGGAGTGACATCCTGGCCTGATGCCTCTGTGAAATATTCTTGGAACTAAAAAAAATTTCCTCACACATCAACAAATGTAAATGTTTTAACTGTTAACTTAGTCTTCGGTTGTCTTCAAACCTGTTACCATATGTCTTTCCTTTTTAAGTGTACTTAACATTAAAATAACATGCTTGTACTCCTCAAATAACCCATCTGCTGTTCCCTACTTGTACTGCTTTAAAAGCCTATCAGCTGCTACACATAGCAGTGCTATTTTTGGCATAAAATTAGCAATTAATATTTATTATTTAGTTTGCCTAATTACTCCAATTTCAGGCACTATATTTGTTTCCAAGTGCCACAAGACTTTAAATCATGAGGGAACCCCAAACAATTATCACAAATGTTTCATTAGGAAATCTGTCTCCCTTGCCTTAGAATCTACCCTCAAATAACCATGAAGTGGAAACACGAGTGAAATCTTGAAACCAAGGGTTTGTATCATTCAAAAGACCGGTAAGATACAGATTCCTTGGAACATGCAGATAAAATGACAGGAAGGAGTAATGGGGTAACTGTGAACCTGCAGTGCTATAGAGAGTCAGCAAGTATCCTGCATTTCATTATTTCTGGAAAACATTAACTACCTATTTATTTCATGTTTAGAGGTTTCTTAGATTTTCAACAACAGTTTTTCCAATACCCCTGGAGGTCTCACAGCAGATTACATACTTATGCTGCCAATATAACAAACAAAGTGAGAAAAATTAACCGTATTCCAAGAAAAATTGTATCTTGCTGCTGAAGTGCTAATGTGGTATTTGCTTATTCCTTCCACTCCTTCAGATAATGACAGGATGGAATACTTTGGCTCTGAGGAATTTCTTCTATATACTGACCTAGAGGTGCACACGGCAGAATCATCATCACATTTTTAAAGCAGCTTTTTAGTGCAGATTCAAAGAAAACCAAAACAAAAAGAACGCAGAGCTGTGCACAGGGCAAGGCAGCAGTCAGCAACTACAACATACAGAGGTATATGGGGAAGAGTACCAATAAAGGCAGTGAGAAATACCATAAACAACATAGCCTGTGTTTTACTTCAATACTTTCCAAGAGGTTTATGCTGCAAAGCCACCCAAGTATCATTTCGCATAAAGCTGAGGTAACGAATTTTAACAGAATTACAGAGACTATCAGAACACCTCTTGTACTATTTTGCTTACTGAGATTCCTGATATAACTGAAATTAAAAATGCAAAACATGACAATACTGCAGTGACTGCAAAAACCAACGAAGTCTCGTAGGTGAATAATCAAGAATATCTAATAATTAGCAAATCTTAGAGGAACAGAAGTCGATCTCTTCCCAGTCTGCCAGGAAATACCATGAGAGGGTACTGTTTACCCCAGCAGCAGAATAAAAAATGGAATTAACTAGATATTAAGTACTTCTGGTTTAATACTTTATATAGATACATACATGCATTCTCAACCACTTCAAGAGTATCAGATATAGTGTGCAACAACAGATTGTAAACTTGAAGCTTTGCTGATAAATCTTTGCAAAAATAACCCGGTTCCATGAAAGAACCGATCCAAATTTGTATTATTGACCAGATGTGGCTGCTGGCTGTCCATATCAATTGCAGACAGTGCACAAAGAATCATATCCTCAACTCTCTGGGAACCAGAAGTAACTGGGCAGCACTAAAAACAAGACTCTAGAAGACTGTCTGGAGACAGAGAGCTGTATTTCCCCTTCCGTTCTTGAGCAATTGTTGCCACATCTGACAGCCAGTCCTGCTGCCTAGCTATTCCTCTCAAATTCCCTGATCTGCAGCAGCAGGTCGTAGCACAGCACCCTGTGTCATTACTGCGTCTGCATTACACAACACGACTAGCAATTTAGAACCACTATTATGAACCATATGATGAATATGCTGCATACAATAATTGAAAGACCAGTACTTTTGAAAACAGTTCAGGCAAGACATTTAGGCACAAGACAGAGCTATAAATAAGTATTGGAAAGCTATGAACAATGTCTGAAAAACAGATAAATACCTTTCGAATGCTCAGGACAGTAATTTTAAATAATTAATTCAATGATCTTATTAAAATGGGGATAGCTGCAGTTGCAGAAATACTTCATCTGGACGGTTATTATTCTCAAGTATACAACAACTTCTTTGTCATTTACATTGCCACTAAGTGGCAGAAGTGAAACAAGAACAGAAGATGACAGATCACAGTGCTTTGAACATACTTGGTTTTAACAATAATAGGGTATAAAATTAGGCAGTTGCCTAATTCAACTGCCTCTCAAGCAATGGCTTGCTGGTAGATCCTTGAGACCTGAACAAAGCACAAACGTATATGGGAGATGAACCGCTAAATAGCTCTGAAATCATGAAGCGTGTGTAAAAGGCCCTAATAAGAACAGAGACAAGTTACACATGTGTGGATAAACGTGTGGATGTTTGAGAAACAACAAAACGCTACAAATGCAGTCCCACAGAACTGGCTATGAGGCATGGAAGTTTAGAGAAGGTGTCATACTACTTTCTTCCCTGTTCACTTCAGGTGTCTTGACAGGTTAGTGAAGGAAAAGAGGAGATTCTCTATCACAGTGCATTTTACAATATAGATTCTAAACAACACACAGAGTTATTTGTAGGATGGCATAAATGTGCCCTAGCTAATAGCAGTAACAGAATAGTGCATAAAACCCAAAGTCATAAAACTATTCTAAAGCACTTGACACGTATGAATTATCTAAACAAAGGTATCTGCAGAAAAAAATTATTACAAGATTAACTATCCAGCTCTAGTCTCTCTTCCAAAACCAAATCCTTAATCACTAATTAACAAGCCTTTACTAAAAAGCAGACTTGCATTAAATGAGCAGGGGGAAGACTGTTGGTGGAAAAAAAACAGACCAATATCCAAGTCTGACCACTCTTGAAATAAATTAGAATCAAAAAAAACCAACAAACACAGAAATAACAGGACATCCACTCACATAAAACTTTCTGGATATTCACTCAAGGCCATATCAATGATATTCAAAGCATCATGGTAGTGTTTCTGAGCAGACAGCAAGAGTGCAAGGAGATGAAGAGAGTTGGCATCATCTCCTTGTAGCTGCAGAGCCTGACGGACGTAACCCAAAGCTTCTGGTATCTGATTAGGAAAAAAAACAAAAGCAGAAAAAGAAAACACCACTATTAGAAGCACCGCCTATTACTTGATTTCAACTCCATAACATTTTCACAATATTCACTAGGATACCATGTACAAGGATATAAACTCCTACAAGACACTGCTGAGGAGTTTAAAAAGCATGTGATGCTCTATGGTGAACAGTAAAAACTAAGTAAATATATTAAGTGTAGGAAAAAAGATACATATTTTAATGAAAGTACCCTACAGCCCTTTAAAACACTTACTATTGTTTTCCAAGTATTGCCTTGGAAAGTCAATTCCATGTATTTCTATATGATTTTGAAAATATTTTAGATTTAATGTATTGACTGCAACAGTAATTCAATTTCACATGGACTTTCACAACCTCCTCAGCTGCATGTGCTTTTCCTCAAAACAAGTACACTGTTAAAAACAGGAAATTCAATATAGCAACATGAGAAGTCTGGAATTCAGAAGTACAGTCATAGCCAGCTACTGGAAAGTATTTTGCTCTGCTGAAGTGACAATCCATTCCAGTCTAACGTGACATATTCCAATGTCTCTGCTACTCATTAGCAATGAAAAGTAGTCACCTAGAGTATGTAAACTAGAGAGCTCAAAACTACTTCAGAAAATAAACATGACACAGGAAGAGGCTTACCATGACATATACAAAGCAGCTCCACATTACCCAAATTCATGTGATGTGTGGTAGAATCCCAAATCTCTTAAACACAACAGCTATACTACTTGGACTTAAGCTATGATCTCTTTAATGGCTTTGTAATAAATTCCAGTTTTCTTAAACACACTTCTACAGTTCTACTCATAACAACAAAAACTCCTAAAAGGTATTCAGAAACAGTACAGATCTTAGCAGATACTCAAGACCTAAGCACTGTCGAGATCATTAAAGACTATATCCCCAAGTCCCACCCTCTAGGTAAAGGCTCTGAGCAGACATGATATATAATGGGTAAAAATTGACTTTATTTTTCCTCTCCATCCAGGAATGTAAATGATGAAACAAATACATTGAATTAATGTTGTCTTAGTTCTACAAAATCTGAGACAAACTCTGGAGAAGTATACGAGAATGAAGAGGATTTATATATATATGTATGTACATAAGGAAAAACAGATTGCTATTCAAGAAATAGTCTGTATCCACAAACAGGTACAAATTCCTGTACATATGAGAGTGGGAAGCTGTGCTTTTGTAATATAGCTAATAACTAACCTGTCTGGATATGGCAAGCTGCAGGGCCAAGTAAAATGCTGCCAGATGATCTGTTGGAGACAAACTGTGAGCCCTTCAAAACAAAACAATAAGGCAGTCAGCTTTACCCATTGATAAAGATTAGAGATACACACAAACATACATACACTCATCTATCTGCATTGGGATTTCTTCATTACTGCTTTGCTCGTATTTGGATAAAAGTTGTGTCTTTTCTTATATTTCTCCATAATTGTTGAGTTAAAGAAAGCACTTTGGGCCACTGAAGAGTCATACAGAATAGAAATTCATTCTGCAATTTCAGTGTAAGTCTTAAAAATGAGCATTAGAAAATCATTTCTAAATTGACATAGACTCAAAACACAACACTGTGTGTAATTCTCTAAGAATAGTTATTTAAAAAATCATTAAGCAGAGTTTTCTTACATAAAAGGAAAAAAATATGCAAAGAATCTCCCGAAACAACATGCCTCCAAACAGGAGAATATTGTCGTCTGCCCAAGAATGCAGATGCAGTTACACCAACCCCGACCAGGTCAATTATGAAGCACAACCCCAAACAGTTTATGTTTATGCTGATGAACTTTTTTTGGTCCACAAAAATGTTGATCTGCTCAGCGACAGCAGAGTTTTGTTACTATTCACTCTCAAAATATTTGTGTCTTGCTGCTGCAAGTGACCCGATTCTGCACTTTTTAAAAAGATTTCTGTTGGCTGGTTTTAAATCTTTTGTGTAATTCACTCACTTATTCATTTTGACACCTGTCCTACAGGCTGTGTTCCTGTAAGACGTTGCTATCGCCCTTGTAGCACAGTCTTTCTGCTGCAAGATAAGGTTGGGCTTTTTTGGAGGTTGGATACTTGAGCATAAAGACAAAAAGAAGTATGGTTGTACCCCAAATTAATGTAGTAAATACTGAGCAGGAAGCGTGGAACCTTTTTTTGTTATTTATATTTGTTGCATTCTTTTGAAGGAGGCTCATTTAGAAATTGGAAGCTGATTACTGCTTATCCTAACATCCTCAAGGAGAAAAAAAGTGGCCTTTAGCCTATGAGCACCACAAAAGGAACCTCCTGCTTCCAACTTGTGCATTTCTATCTTCCCAAGTTCCTTCACTTAGCAAATACACCCAACACAGTATTAGAGCAGTTTATTAGGGGACAGTTTCCTATTTTGTTAGCTTTACCTCTAAACTGGAGATTAGAGTCTAACGTAAAAGAAAGCCTAAGAGGGTCCAGGACCAGTCATAAAAGAAATTTGCATTAAAAAAGACGAGGTGAGAACAAGACATTTTAACTTGGAGAGTACTTGTTCAATCAGCCAAGCCTCAGCTGTTACTACCTATCTATCATGTGGTGAGTACTGTGAACCTCAATCCATGGCAACCACAGCAAAAGCACTGAAAGTCTTCCAAACTAAAACCACCAGAGTTAGTGAAACAACTCCCCCCTGACTTCAGCATTGTGTGAAGAAGGCCACAAGCACCTTTGCAAATGCCTACTATCACAAACTGATAGCCTTGAAATCGGGCAAAGGCAAGGGTCCAAACAACTTTATTTCTTCTGGAATTCTGTATTTCTTCAGAAACTGGTCCTCTAGACAAGGGAATAAAAACACACACAAAATGCAGAAAAATTTGGTCCAACAAAATACTGAATCCAGTGCAGCTGCTCACTTTATAAACTGTGCAGAAATGAGAGAAGAATTTTAACATCTGCCTCCTGAAAAACATGTATTGTTAAGATATGGCAAGAGAAGGTGGGTGCAACTGGTATGCTGAGGATGAGATACTCTGTGGTAACGAATTTTCAGTGCTGTCTAACATTATCAAGCAAACAGAAGTGGATTTCCAGGACAGCAGATCTGAGTTGTGAGCCTCTCTATGAACACAATTGGGGGAATGTTAATATGCAGGAAAATCACCTTCAAAACATCCTCTCCCCCTTCTTTTAGAAGGTAGCTGTGGGATTTCTGAGATGCAGAAATTCTGTTCTTATTTCAGGGCTAAACCCTTCACCTCAAGATTTTGTGTGTAGTCTGAGCTACTCAGTATTAGCAATACTGGCAATTCACTAGTTTTCAAAACATATACCATGTACATTACTAGAAACTCATCTAACTTCAATCAATACCCTGGAACATGCACTTAAAAATACACACATTGTATTTAGGAATTAGTATCACCTAAGAAAGAGAAAAAGAACAAAGAAAACCCCAAAGCATCAGAAAACTGCATAGAAAGCAAGTAATCACCACATTCCCAAGATTTCCCATGTATAAGTTTATGTTCTACTATTAACAGAATAGTTCAAAGCTCCTTGCTTCCACAAAACTGAAGTTCTACTCAACGATTTCAGCTCACACTACATGTTCCTAGGAAGTCTTAGGAACTGAACAGTG
Source organism: Upupa epops (assembly GCA_013397515.1). Lineage (NCBI taxonomy): Eukaryota > Metazoa > Chordata > Aves > Bucerotiformes > Upupidae > Upupa > Upupa epops. Next base: position 113,123 of record VZRI01008197.1, on the reverse strand, counting down.
GAAAAGATGACAAGAGCCTTACTGCTCAGCTGCAGAGAATGGAACAGAAACGTTCCTGGCTAAAAGATGAAATTACACACAACCAAGAAACAATATATGAATAGACAATGAGGAAGAGTAATTTAGAAGTTGTTAGAAATTATCAGCACAGTATTTTTGAAACAGTGAGTGGTAAGAGAGAGGGAGTGAGGAGCTGAGGTATAAACCAGGAAGTAGAAAGTTCTGTTTCATCACATACGAAGAATGCTGAAGGAGAACTATTAAAACCCTTAATGAAAAGGAAGACCAAATACATATTAAACTATTCCTCTGTATGTAAACAGGTTTGAAGGGAAAAGAGAAAGAAAGATCAGTACATACCAGCCCCAAAACAGCTGCAAAACACTTTTTCAACCTTATGTGTTCAGATGCAAAATTTACCAACAAAAATCTGAGGCAGCATATTCACAAATTCACCTCCCTACAGCTATCTCACCAAAGCAAGGTCTTCAAGGGGATATAAACATGTTTATGTTTATAAACATAAAAAGACATCATTAGAGGCTGCAGCTCTTCTGCCATCTTTCCTATCAAGATTTATTTCTTCAATAAATAAAGAAGTTTTCATTCACCTGTTTATTGTCATTTAATTTGCAGAGTCAAACTCTTGAGAACAATCTACAGACATCTGCAATAGCGGTACTTCTGTGTAAGGCATTTGGAAGACAGAGCATGTACACTGTCACTGCCTCTGCTGTTAATCTCCACCTACAATTCTTCCTTTCCCCCTAGTTTACTACTTGCATTTTGCCCCTCATCCACAGCAGCAGGGCCTCAAGTATTGCTCTTCCTCTGCAGAGACAGATAATTCAAAAGCTTGCTAAATAATCTGATCAGCAACCAGCTCTTCTAAAGAGCATTGAGCCATGACTTGAAACCTTGCATCTTAAAATTGCATTTCCTAGATCAGAATACTCCTTCGAGCAAGTATTTTATACTGGAGAGTAAACGTCTTTAAGATTAAAGACATTTAAAAATCAATTCAGATACTTTTGAGGAAATTGAAGTAAATGATAAAGAAATACATTCCATACTCATGAAGGGAGGCTCCCAGAGGTGAAATCCTCATTACACAATCTTTGACAAATCCCTCTTTTTAACACATGATAAAAGCTTTTCACTACTTAGAATGAAATGATCAACACCCACTCACCTTTGAAATGCAAGAAGAGCTTTTCTCTGCAAGACCTCTTGCATCCCTCGCAAAGATGCTAAAAAGGATACATTTAATCAGTGATATGCAAGATGAAGATATGTAATTCCACAAGGTCACTGAAGTATTAATACATGGATTTCAAAACCAGATGCACACAGAAGCTTTAAGGGTAGCATTCTGCTAGGTATCCTTTTGTAGGCAATATGGGCATTTCCAAATCTGAATGCTTATTATCTTACCATCAGTAGCCTGCAGACTGTAAGTCAATCCCAGTGCCAAGTAGCCTTTTGCTTTGAACTCTGATGTTTTATCCCCAAGATCAACAACTGTTTTGGCAAATCTTTCAGCTTCTTCCAACTGAAAACATTATAAAACATCCATGTAAGTCTCAAACTAGCTAAATCTTACATTATCATGAGAAGAACACACAGCACATTGTATTATTCATACTGAAAGCTGAAATCTCTGGCATGATTGCTCTTAATGACTACTTCGCTTTTTCTTAGACTTAGCTTTCTAGCTGAAGGCTGAGTAAAGAATAGATTTTAAGCTTAAGGATCCATTCGTAGGGTTGAAAGAAACTGGCACATAACACACAGATAATTTTACTGAGGTTCTGCATTTTTTCTTTTCTTTAAATCAGAAAGGCATTTCTGGTCCATATATGCCATCTACCACTTTTGTATTTCACAAAGTGTTCTTGCCCCATGAAGCTCTCAATATCAGTCACAAGAACTAGACTATGTATATACATAGTACTGCTGAATTCACAAATAAAACTCATTACAAAACTATCAAGGTTTAACTGCACACCAATGCCAGGGCACTATTTAACAATATAGCATGAAAAAAAGTATTTGAATACCTCCAGTAAATGTAATTGCTGAATACAGCTAGATACTCCATATGGAGTCAATCCACAGGCAACAATTTATAGAACTAGAATCTGTGCTAATAATTAAGACTGTATTTTTGTCAACCTCCACAAGATATGTTCCTGCTACTGCTCTATTTTCTCAATTGCTGTGACCTTTCTCTAGTCTTTTCTCCTTTTAAAATACTTTAAAGATACTGAAAAATACACGATTTGATGGCTTTAACGTTCTTCTGTACAAACAGACCCATTTTAAGGTTACACAAAATGCAACTCAAATAACATTTTCTTAAAAGACATTGTCCCTGCTAGCAATTCATAAACCCCAGCTGCCCGCAGACATGGTACACCAGAACAGTCTCCTGAATATTAGTTTTGTCTGATTATATTCCAGAAAAAGAGAGGAATCAGAAGTCAAAGTTACAGTTTTAATCTCTGTATAGCCATGTTTTAATTTCTCATACATTTTTAGGTACATCTCAGATCAGTACCAAGGTACACTACCTTGACAAACATAACCATTGCTGTAAAATATTTTAGGTGACACATATCAACAAGGATTTACATGTGCATACACAGAATTGTGCTGCAATTTTAGGGCTGACCATGAAGTCACTCTGTAAAAGTATTCACTACACCCCTACATTAAGATTTCATTGCATTTTATCACAGCTCTTGCTGAAAAGACAGAATAGCAAAGCTTACCCAGTGGAGAGATCCCATGCAGAGCTTTGCAGCAAGGAGTGGAATAGTTGCATCATCTGGTTTCAAACGTATACATTCCTTCAAAACTTTAACAGCTCGAGCAGACTGTTAAAAAACATTTTTTATTACAATTACTAAGAGCATAAATATGTTTCACAGATAAAACATTTCTTGCCATCATTTACCTTGTTTTTAACATGTGAAGTCAATGGTATTAAACATTTTGTTGACAGTTTGTCACACCTCCTGACACACGTGAAACTGAGGGACTATTCCTCCCAAAGCACGCTGGGAGATGGGCACACCATGACCCAAACATAGCGTGTGGCCGGAGGCCGGGGATAGCGTGTGGCTGGAAGCCAAAACCTCTTATATAACCTTCCACATAAGCATACGTGTGTCCAGCCAGCCAAGCTGGGTGATCAGGTAGCTCTCTGAGCGAGCCACGCATAGTGGTAGCCCATCACAGAGTGCCACAACTAGTGAGCACCAATCATATATTCACGCATGCTGGTACACGCCAATAAAAGGTGGGTGCAACCAGCGCTTGGGACACATGCCTCCATGCCTCCCTCTGGATGCCTCCGCCATACCACGGACTCCTGTGTGGTCCTCTCATTGCTACATGAAACACTTGAGGCACTGTAGCTATTATTTAACCACAATGAACTATCATTAGGTGTCCCCAGTGAAACTTCTTCCCAGAATGTAAATCCAATGGGAGATTATTCTGAAAGCGTTTTTGGGATGCATTTAAAAACTTGCTAGGCCTGCAAGCTCCAAACATCAGAGCCAGGCAAACAAGAGAGGAGGAAGAGTACAGCCTCTTCAGAACAGCGTTCCAGTGTTTTCTGGGAGTAACAGCACCAATTGAGCATGGACCTGATAGAAGGCTGTGTAACAGACAGGTGCTGCTCCTCTTTTTTTATTCATTTGCCTCCATTGAATCATCATTTAGAGGATAACTCAGAGCAAAAAGATAAGGACAAGAAGAATCAAAGTTTTTCAAACTGATGTGCCTTCCTAAAGAAAATGCAAATCATTCCTTTACCCCATGCTGAGGGTAGGCAAATAATTCCCAGTGAGAATGATCTTTTAAAAGAATTAGTGTTGCTTCCATTAAATAAGTGATTTATTTTCTCTAACATGCTAGGGAAAACCAAAGAACTGACAGTAGAAGATTTCATCAGAAAGCACAAGTTCCTAGGTTATGTAATTTTTAAAAAATGAATTGTGGGGGAATATGTAATCTCAGAGACAATAATAGTAAAACAAGTTACAGTCAGAGATTCCAAAAGAAAAAAAAACCAAAAAAAGCAAAATACTTTTGAATCAGTGTTAATTTATACCTAAGAGCACAGCTCCATCATCAAAACAACACTTAAACAAGTTGTTACTGGAGAATATGATCTGGTATAATGCACTAAATATATTCCATTAGCATAACTTGAGCTGCCTGGAAAGACAGCAAGATTTAAAAGTGATGATAAGATCTAAGTTAGAAACTACTGAAATAACAGTATTCTTTACTCCCGTATTTCTGCCTAGTGCTGTGTAAAGTGCACTTAGCCAATTGAAAGATAAGAATTATTTTCAAAAGACTACCAATCAAAATTATCAAAGTGCCAGCCGTTGTTATCAAAAGTCACCAACAGAAGAATTATATCAAAACAATCAGACTTACTTTTCCTGCTGCCATCAGGGACAATGCAAACTGATACCAGAGATGGAACTCTTCAAATGCAAACTTCATGGCTCTTTCTAAACACTAATATGGGTAGGGGGAAAGATTGTTATTTAAGAGCACAATCATTAAAAATGTAAACCATTCCAAGAAGTTAAATGAAAACAGCTGTCAGATTCTAATGGAAAAGAAAGAATATAAAAGAAAAGCAAATTCTCCTTTATTCTGTTGGTTTAAATAATCCTGCTAGTACTACCCTACTTGGTCTGAAAAACAGAATGATAACTATTAGTTTACTGAAAGTACCAGATGCAAAAGGCAAGAGGTAAATCTTCAGTTAAAAGGAAAAAGCACACACACTCTACCTAAAATGTGAATACTTTTCTTGATTCAGGATGAAGTGTGACAAGCTACGTGGCTTTTTCTCTGTAAGATACTACTTTGGTAGTTAGTCTATGAGGGGATAAGGAACATATGTGAATATGTGTACAACTTACACAACAACATGAACACCTCATAAACTGGGTTCTTCTGAACTAAGTAACTAACTTCAAAGAGTAACAGGCTCCATCAAGAAATCAACGATAAATAAATAACAACAATAGCTCTGTGGAAAGCTGAAGATGATGTTCAGGGTAATGGCAACTGAGTGAACTATGTTCAGCAGAATCTCTCTCCTGAAATGCAGAGATGCAACTGCTGACATTGCCTTCTAAGTAATCACAAATCAGATCTGTCAAAAGGCACAGATAGTGTTGAATGCATTACTGACTTCTGTTGCTTGGCACTATAGTTACCTCCTGAAAAGAATATGCTTGATATTAGAGAGTTGAAAAATGAGTATCTAGGAAAAATTCTGGTCTGGAAAACATCTCCTTGCAGATTGACAGGCAAAACATGTTCTATACCACAAAGCTTAAGGAACATATTGATGACAGTCAGAGTACTTTTGTTTAGGAAAGAATTATGGCAGTAAAAAGTTATTTGACCTAATTGAAAAAGCCATAACAAATTGTTCATTGCATAGGAACTTCATCAAGAAATTAGATCCTTTCACCTAAGAACATGACTCAGCATTAGAACAGTTAACAGAGAGGAGAAAGATTCTTTGTTGTTTCAAGTTGTTATATCACAAACTAAGCACTTATGTAAGTAGTCAACTATAACTAATCAAGAAGATGCTAAATAAGAAGTTGGAACTGGTGGGATGAATACCATTCCCACAGTTAGAATAATGGGACTTTCTAACTGGAAGCTGTTACAGCTCCACTAGAGCAACGACAATCAGTTCAGATAGAAGCAGTCAGCAACAAATTATATGTCCGTTACCTACACTTCTGAAGTTTTACTTACTGTAATACTTTTGTTATAAAAATTCACTTATGATTAAAATTTCAAAGTATGCACTGCAGGACCTGAAAGCAAGTATTCTCTAACCACTCGCTAAACTGTAAGAGTTTCTTAAAGCCTCTATTTTCCCCTTTGCTTCAGATGACAAAATATCTACAAACAAGTGTTCCAGTCTTTTCCTGATAAGCTTCAGTCACAGCTGCGTGTCAACCTGTACGCTGAAGTAAGTGTTGTTGATTATACCAGGTCTTCATAAGATTATGTATTTCATGCTCTGAATAGATACTTCATGGACATAATAAATACATTTCAGTTATTCTGTATTTACAAGTATTTATACAACATAAGAATTATTCTCTATCTTTCAAACAGAACATTTCAAAAGAATTCAATATTATCAACAAACCTCTGAGAGCATTTCATACTGGCCTCTTCTTCCCAAGGCTATGGTAAGTAAATCATAGACTACAGATGCACTCTGCAGACTGATGATCCGATCGTTTTTGTGTTCCGGTATTCTGCTAAGGACAGCATCACGATTAGCCTGCAACACACCAGCAAGGAAGAAAACAGTCAAAGCAATTCAAACTGTAGTTTTGCTCAAGTCACTGCCATTCTATTTAGGGTGACAGTCAGCACTTGATATAGGTGATATAGAGAAACAGTATCTGCCACTAATTCATAGATGATTTATTTATTCTCAGAAAAAGGCTGCTTTTTAATATAATGTATATTCATCTTTCAAAATGTTCTTTTTTATTTGACAGTAAAATGCATTAGATGGGTTCTCAAATCCTCTATTTAAGCTTTTGTAAAGTAAGGTGATCACCTTTTCTCCTCTGCATAGTATTATGACACTACCTTCTCACTTGTAAGTAGCAATTTGCCCATGACAACCACACAACCGTCTTCAGGAGTCACTAGTGAGAAACCAAAGTGCACTCAATTCTGAGCAGGGCTGCAATCAGGTTGTGTTTGCAGGAAGGCTTTGTACTTTCAGCCCTGCTTTGTGAAAGGCACATTGCAAACCTAATTCCTCACTAAACTTTTCTGTCTGAGAAGGAAGAAGGCTGAGCTAGAACTGGTTTAAATGAATTGATCACGTCCACAGAAGAATCTTGCTAAAGAGCAAAGAATAAAATTAAAGTTTCTCAGTAGCTAAGACTGCATGTATTAAACTATCCAGATACTTCTCACCCTGTACCACCAAGCCTCTGAAAATACTGATCCTGCTGTTTATTTCTAGATTTCTTGATGATTAATATTTGTATTGGTACAAATGCAACATCTGGTCATTTCCCCTCCTTTTTTAATTACACAGGGGCCCTTCATGGGGAGCTTATTTCCCTTTACAGAGGTGAAGGATGACATCTACTAAGGGATAATAAAGGATTTCTCTGTTTTAACAGGTAACACTTTAAGCTATGAACATGCAACATATCTTTAATTCCAGATTAATTGAATACTAGAAGAGATACATGAAGCAAAAAATGCAGACTGAATAATCAGTTTGAAAACACACATGACCCAAAACAGTCATCTTGCTTTCTTCTGATTAAGTATTTAAGTCTACGATTCTGTGAAATCTAGCTGGAGTCCATCAATGAGCAGTGTATGCCAGAGACTGATACTAGGCCAGATCCTGTTGGAAAGCTTCATGAATGATCCGGATAATGGGGCAGAGGTTGCTCATGATACAGAACTAGGATGAGGAACTGTGCTGCCATCCAGAGGGACCTCAACAGATTAGAAGAATAAGCTGCGAAGGAATTTCATCAAAGAATTCAACAAAAACTTGGAAGTATGAAGTCCTGCATCTGGGGAGGAACAACTCCAGACAACAGGAGATGCTGGAAGCCACCTAGTTGGACAGCAACTCTGTTCTCACCACCAAGGATGGGCTGTTGGGGAATGTGAAGATCAAGAGAAGCCTTGGCTACAATGACCATGAAAGGGTGGAGTTCAAAATTGTTAAGGCAGCAAAGAGGATGCACAGCAAGCTTGCTCCTCTGCATTTCAGGAAGGCAGACTTTGGCTTCTTCAAGGATCTGCATGGTATAGTACTTTCTGGAGGGAAGAGGATCCTCCAGGAAGCTGGTCAATAGTCAAGGATGACCTCCTCCAAGCTCAGGAGTGATACATTCAGCAAAATGGAAATGAGACAGAAACACCAGGAAGCCTCCATGGATGAAAAAGGAGTTACTGGACAAACTCAAATGAAAAAGGAAGTCTACAGAGCATCTAAGTAAAGGACAGTTACCCTGGAAGGAATATAAATAAAGCATCCAAGCATCCAAGGATCAGAATAGGAAAGCTAAAGCCTAGACAAAATTAAATTATCTGGCTAGGGACACCAAGGGTAACAAGAAAAGATTCTAAAGGTATGTCAGTGATAAAAGTAAGACTAGGGAGGATGTGTGCCATCTCTAGAAGGAACAGAGACATGACTATCCAACATATAAGAGACGGCTGATGAGGTGCATCTGCTCATCCTGAGGGAACTGGCAGGTGAAGTTGTTATAACACCATGCATCTAGTGAAGTTCCCACTGAGTGGAAAAAGGGGAAACGTAACTCCCATTTTTAAAAATGGAAAAAAGGAAGACCTGGGAAACTACAGATCAGTCAATTTCTGTGCCTGGAAAGACCACGGAACAGATATTCCTGGAAGCTGTGCTAAGGCACATGGAAAATAAGGAAGTAATTGGTGACATCCAACATAGCTTCACTCAATTCAGTGGTCTTCTACAACGGGGATACAGCACTGTTGGATAAGGGAAGGTAACTAATTCAAGTCTCCTACTTGAACTGTACAAAACGTTTGACATTGTCCTGTGAGACATCCTGGTTTCTAAGTCGGAGAGACGTAGACTTGACAAATGGACCACTTCATAGATAATTGGCTTGATGGTTGCTCGCAAAGAATTGCAGTAAACAGCTCAATGTCCAAGTGGAGACCGAGTGACAAATTCCTTAGAGGTCAATACTGGGCACAGCTCTGTTAAACATCTTTGCTAGGGACACAGACAGTGGCACTGAGTGCACCCTCAGCATGTTTGCAGACAAGACCAAGCTGTGTGGTGTGGGTGACATGCTCCAGGGAAGGGAGACCGTCCAGAGGGTCCTGAACAAACTGGAGAAGTGAACGAATGCAAAACTCATTAGGTTCAACAAGTCCAAGTGCAAAGTCCTGCGCCTGGGTCAGGACAATCCCAAGCAGAAATACAAGCAATGAGTAGACTGAAGACAGCTTTGCAGGAAGAAACTTGGGAGCAGCGGTAGATGAAAAACTGAATACCGTTTGTCAGTGATTTGATTACTTTTACCTACACAAAATGCTACTCAAATGTCAGCTCCACATCCTGTTCTATAGTATTTAGTTGAATAATTTCTTAAAAGGACAACAGTCGTGACATTCATCTGTGTTTTTATTAATTCACAGACGATGCAAGGAAGGGATCACACTGCTTTAATAACAATTTCATCCCAAACCACCAATGGTTACCTAACCTTCTGGAGCTGCTTGCACTTGTTCCAAAAGACTGGTTTCAAAAGTAAGTCATTTACTACTTCAGAACTACTGTAGCTGGAAAGTCAGCACACACTGAAGCTAAAGTAACAGCTCTCAACTATCTGAAAGGTGTGTTTGCAGAGATGGTATTTTTATACTCCGTGTTTCCCTTCCAGCCTCCAAAATTAATTTGAACGAATGACTTAGCCAAAGTCAAACATACGAAAGATCTTCTATTCTTCAAAAAAACCCATTTTTCTACAGATAACCTGCAACAATGGCTTGTAAGGGGTAAAACACTGAAGGCTTGCTGAAAGTACATGATCTACTGCAATGAGGCAGATGCAATTCACAAAAGAAAAGGCCTCAGTAACATGGAAAAAGACTTAATGGGACAGAACACTTGGGTTTTGGCTTCTTAAAGCTGATGTGTAAGGAAGTGCAACACGCAAATGCAGTTAAGTCGTAGTCAGATTCAGCAGAACTGAGATTGCTTCCACGTCACACCATGAGCATCGCTCACATCAGAACTGTGTATCTCCATGAGCTGCTCAGGCACCTTACAGAGGCACAGGTGGCCCCTTATCAGTGCAAGTATGCCCCGTTGCAAAAGCAATGCATGATATATGAAAACATTTGCTCAGTCTAGATTTCTGGTGCCAAATTCTGTCATGAACACTGTAAAACAGATCATCAGGAAACTAGCTTACACCACAATGTATGTGTTTGTCACTTAAAAATCGTTCAAATAGGACAATGTTCACTAAAATGTTCTGATCCTTTTGATTTGCACTGGAACAAAAATTCTGTCAGAAGGCATTTGAATCAGCTATAGAACTTAAAATACTTAGTCTCACTGATGTGCAGGGAGACATGCCAGCTTTGGTTTTTTCATTTCTGTGATGTAAGGACATATAACTGGCCTCATATGAGAAGGTTAGACTGTGGCAGTTGATAAATGACTAGCAAAATCTTACAAAAGGAAAATATCAAGGGTTGGTAAAAGGTAGAACTAGGCCATTGAAAAGAATCACCTAGTGAAGAAATGACATTAAAAAAGCCAATCCACCTGCAAAGGCAGAATGTCAATGCCATTAAAAATAATGTATGAATTTGAATGATATCTGAGGTTTAAAACACAATGGAAAACACTTTTTGGCTGTGTTTATTATGCTTATCTAGTAGTCTTGGATTGGTTTTATACCACAAAAATAAACTCACATCTTGAGTCCATCTGGATGGCAACCAGCTGGTGTTACTGATAAGTCACTGAAGAGCGATGCCAAGTGAACGACCTGGCTTTGTGTTCATCTGCCTATGGTTAGGGGGCTGGGTTCAGCCACTCTAAAGAAGAACTCCTATCTGTAACACTTGGCAGACCTCACTGCCTCAGAGAAACACAAGCTTCAGTTTCACACATAACTGTCTGCTTTCCTACAGAAAATGAAACTCAAGTCATGAAGTAAGGCAGAGCAAAGTTCTGTTTTCTTTGAAACAAAACCCAAGGCAACCACACACAGATACAGCACAGGCACTTTCACTCCATTTTACCTACCATAGATTCACTAATAAGCAGCAACAGTAAGGCTTCTTCTGTATTTTCTTGAGGACAAAAGATGCTGTTCAAAAGAAGAATTTAATTATTTAAGCAGAACAAATTACTTTTAGGAGTAACTATATAGCAAGACTACTGGAAAAACTGGAAAACATGCAGAAATTTTGAACAGAGGTTTAACTGCAGGTAAAAAGTGACTGGTTAAAGGGCATTCCTCTGCAGAGCTCTAAATCTGCGTTTCAGACAAGCTGGCCACAGTAAGCGAACACCACCACCACGGCTGTCAGAGCTGGACACTTTCAAATATGGCAAAACCACACGGCATTTGACAAACGTAACAACTGCACCCGTAGATAACTAGCCTGACACCTAGCCCAAGCTGAATCAACAGGACTGATTCAAAGGTGAGCAACAAGATGCTCTCTTAAAAGAACAAGATACCCTTTGGATTTGAAGCACTATGTGGACCAGGTGACCCACTCGGTGAATGAGGGAAAGCCTGTGTATGTTGTTCATTGCTTACGCAGACTTCAGTACAGCGTTTGACACAGTCTCCCACAACTTTCTCCTAGAGAAGCTGGCAGCTCACGGCTCAGACAGATGGACACTACACTGGGTAAAAACCTGCCTGCATGGCGAAGCCCAGAGGTTGTACTGAACTGACTGAAACTGAGTTGTCAGCCAATCACAAGCCGTTCCTCAGGGCTCAGTACTGAGACCAGTCTTCTTTAACACCTTTATCAGTGATCTGGATGAGGGGATTGAGTACTCCCTCAGCAAGTTTGCAGATGACACCAAACTAGTCAGGTGTATCAATCTGCTTAAGGGTAAGAAAGTTCTGCGGAGGGACCTTGACAGGCTAGATTGATGGGCCAAGGTTAGTTGTATCAGGTTGAATAAGATTAAATGCTGGGTCCTACACTTCAGTGACAACCCCATGCAAGTCTACACACTTAGGGAAGAGTGTCTGGAGAACTGGAGGTGGAAAAGGACCTGGAGATCCTGATTAACAGTGGCAACAGGAGCCAGCAGTGTGCCCAGATGGCCAAGACCACAACTGCACTGTGGTCTGAATCAGAAATTATGTGGCCAGCAGGGCTATGTTGTAGAGAAGTGAAGGTTTAACCTCTTCACCCAAGTCATGGCAACAGGACTAGAGGAAATGGTTATCACTTGCATGAGAGGAGGTTTAGACTGGACATTAGCATCAATTTCTACACTGAAGGAGTGCCTAGGAAACTGGTGGAGTCACCATCCCTGGAGGTGTTCAAAAAACATGTGGATCCGGCAGCTGGAAACATTATTTAGTGGGCATGGTGGCACTGGGCTGATGGCATCAAGTAAGGTAGCAGACATGACTGCATCAAGATCCTGGAGGACTTTTCCAACCATAACGAATTTATGAGTCTACAAACACTTCTCTTTGTTGAGATGTGCTTGAGAATTGTTTTCCTGATGCATCGAATAGCTGTAAATATTTTTAACTGCTTTTTACAAATATTTTTCTATGCTGGTGGACACAGAACAGTGATCTGCACTGGATACAGAACTGCTAAACTAGAAAGCTGCTTGTCAAATGAACACAAAGGATATTTTCTCCTACAATTTTGAATTTATTTTGGTAAATAAGTTGATTTTGCTCCCAGAAATTGCTGAGAATTTAAGCTGTGTATGTAAAAAAGCTCAGTTTATTTGACTGTACTCAGATATTCTGTCTCCTGATACATGCAGGCATATGAGTAAAGTAATTCTAAGGTAACAGGGTAGAGCAAAAAAGGCAACGGGAAGCATAAGATGGCTACTGCCCAAAGGCAAACCAAGAAGTTTAACAGTTCTCCAGTTGAGCATAAAGAAAACTGAAGGGCAGTAACAGATCAACAGAAAACCACAAAATCAAGCCAAATCACATCTAGCATCCTCCAAAGAACATAATGCAGTTACTTAATATATCAGGCAACACACTGGAAAAAACCCCAGAACATTCCAGAGCTGGTAGTCAGATGAATACATGGAAAGAAGTTTCATGCATATCTGTCTTTCTATTCATTATCCTAGGCACTCATTTTCAGTCACTGCTGGAGATGAGCCACTTGGCTAGACATGATCTATTTATCCAATCATGACATGACATTTATCTGATCTGGTATTAATCACCCTGATATGATGAAAGAAAAGGACTTCATTAACATGCCCTGGTAAAATCGTGGAACTCTTTGCTTGCACGTTCCAGGACAAGAAAATGACACCGAACAAAGTCCCCATTTTGTTAGCAGATATGTTTCTGCAAAACGATGAGCTGAGAATGAAGAACACAAGTTTGCAAGACTGAGTCTGAGAAACCTGCTGGATGTATTCTGGATCAAGAATTGCTAAAAAGCTTTCAAGATAAAGGCCATTCTACTTGCTAGCAATAATGACTCCATAATTATGAGGGCTTGCTGTTGTATCAAAGACACATGAACGGCAATCTGTTAGGCCAAATCAGTGCCTCTGCAAATATGCCAATCTGGGAAAAAACTGGTGTGAGCCGTTTCCAGTTGGTGGAGTCTTTACTTGTTCGGAGATGAGGTGTGCGTCACCAGCCTGTGTGCCACTTGCAGCCATCTTGTACCCTGGAGCATGGTGATACAGAAAACTGTGGGAGTTTGGAACTCCAGAGATCAGCAGAGAAGTGTGCCTGCAAATCCATGGTCTAGTGAAGCAAGGAAGAGAGTCCCATCTGCAGCTTGTGGAGAATATGGAACAGGGAACTCAACCTTAAAGAAACGGCTGGCCCTGAGAAAGATGGGTTGAGCTATGGACGCTACCCTTCAACAACGAAAAGAACTGTTAGAGGTTTCTTTCCCCTGAGCTGAAGGGGACATAGCCTGTCTCAGTTATGTAAGAACATTTGATAAATCTCTGTATCCTTTGGTATTGGGGTATAAATGCTGTGTGCCCTTCCTCTGTACTTCTCCCAACAGTTTCATGTCATTCTTATATGGGGGCTCCAGAACTGGATGCAGGACTCCAGATGAAGACCAAACCAAAGGGGTAGAATCACCTTCCTTGACCTGCTGGTGACACTTCTTTGAATCAGCCCAGGACACAGCTGACCTTCTGGGCTGCACATATGGTTGGCTCAGATTGAGCTTCTTGTCTACCAACACCTTGAATTTCTTCTCCTTGGGACTGTTCTCAGTTCATTCATCACCTGCAACACGTTTGTGCTTTGGATTGCTCCAGCCCAGATACAGGACCCTGCAGCCAGACTTGGAACCCCGTGTGGTTTGCACAGGTTCGGTTCTCAAGCCTGTCAAGATCTCTCTGGATGGTCTCCCTTCCCTCCAGTGCATCAATCACACCACACAGCTTGGTGTCATCAGCACATCTACTGAGGGTGCACTCAATGCCACTGAGTGCCATTAAGTGCATATTTAGCAAATAAATTGCTAGATATGGTTTGGATTTCTGTAGTGTTTCAGGGATTAATTCGATTCTCTGTATCGCTAACACCATTCCAACAAAGCAGAATAGAAACAGCACACACATTTTAAAGCGTGCAACCTCAAAATTGCCACCCAGTTCTTGTTTCTTTTTGTATCCCAAGTACAATAAGAGATATTCGCTCTCCCATCTACACCAGTGTAAAGCAAACAAAAAATATGTATTTTGAGAATTGAGAAGAAAAGGTCTCATGAATACAAAGCAAAGTTTTGCATGGAAAAGCTTGTTTCTTCCTTAGTTCTTTCCAGAGAGTGTATATATATGCACACAGCATGGGAAACATTCCCATTTGCATTGAAAATGTAGAAAGAATTGGGCAAAAATGTAAACTAATTACACAATACACTGGGTAACAACTGCATTTATAGAAACAAGAGAGATGTAAACTCAGTCATACTTTTCTCCAGTGTATACCCGTGGTCTTCTACTGAGCGCGTAATTCTTAGTATTTGAACCTTTTCGAAGTGGATCATCTAGAGGTGATTGGTGAGGAGGATCTTCCAGTGGATTCCAATAACTCTGTTCACACATGCCTCGTAACAAAATTTCAGCCAGTTGTCTTGCTATCGTCTGTAAAAGTGAAAGAGAAATATTTTCCTTAGAAATGCTGAATGTAAGCTCTTAAAAAACACTTGGATTATTTACAGTCATGCTGGATACATTTTCTGCTGTTTTAAAACTGAGAAGCTAGGCATACTGCTGTTTGAAAGCCACAAGTAACCAGTTAGAGTCTCTAAGCACAAAGAAAAAATACGGCAACAGCAAAAAGCTTTTCAATTTTATAAACAAAACCCAGGTACTTCTGAAGTGTCACCACCAACAACTGTTTAAAGACACTGCAGCATCTTTAGTAGTCTTAAAGATACTACATTATGTCCCACTACATTACAGAAACATGAAAAATCACCTTTGTGAAACTATGATGTCACAAATAGGGCAATGCTGATTAAAATTGCAAGTATGGTCAGTCAGAGACCAATCAGGCTTTAACCACAACCACAAACAGGAATGAGCCATAGGGCAGAGACCAGGTATCAAATGTCGGGTTATTTTAATCACTCCCTAGGTAGGAAATGTAACCTTATAAACTAGTGGATAACAGATCAGTATGCTATATATATGATTATTTGTCTCTAGCTCATCCATTATGACTTATCTGCCTACTAAAATTCAAATGCTGTAAGAAGAATAACATTTAATGTAACTTACCATTCGCAGATTTTGTGTAGTTCTTGTTTCGACAGCTCTTAGTAACTCTCTAAATCTACCAACTCCTCTCGTCAAGTTCCTGCATATAAACACAGACTTTACAGTATTCCAATTTGGATAGAGTAAAACCTTAATATATTACTCAATACAGCTAAAATCCATGCTGTCATTTTTTTCCCTTGCATATCATCATCACCTTTTTGTGTAAGACACATTTATTTGTTTGTTTGTTTTTCATCTAGGAACCCCACCAGCTGGTCTCATTACTACAATAATTTGCATTAGACTTGACGTATAAACTTGGGGGGAAAAAACCAAAGCATTCAATTTTAGCTGCCTTAAAATAGGGAAATAAAAAAAGGAGTCCATCTTTAAAACCTCAGTGAATGTAATATAGCATCTTAAACCCCTTCACAGAGAGGAAAGCACAGAGCAAGGCCCACCATGTGGTCAGAAGATGACTGGGAGATCAGTGTTCTGTTCTATGCTCTGGCTGTCTTTTGGTCTGGGTTCTGCAACTCAAGGTTCCTTGTCAATTTTTCTTCCACATCTCTGCCTCAATGGCTTTTGCAAAGGGATTCCTCAGAAAGAGCCATCAATCATACTAGCAATTTTAGCAGATCTGAACTTTCATTAACAGAAGATTATTTTGAATGGTCTTAAGGGGGTTTATCTGTTTTCTCTGTATCAGGTATCTCAGGTATCTTTCTTTTTACTACACTTAGAAGCAGGTAAGAATGTTTTATAATAATGCAGTTTGTGAACGACTGCATTCAGGAACCACAGCACGTAAGAGGATAGTTATTGTACTGGTTTGAGTTTAGTTGCAAAACACATTTACTTGATCACAAGGATGTTATGTGCTGCTATGCCACACAGGTGCATTATCTTACGATGTGATTCTGTGTGGAAGCTGCAAAACATTTACCAAATGCCATCTCGAGTGAGAAGACATAGTACATTTTGTGTAAGCTTTTAGTAAGCAGAATCACTATTGCACTGCACTATAAAGCTGATGCTAAAATTGCCTTCCTTACTCTGACTTTATTTACAAACATATTTAAAATACTGATATTCTGAAGCAAAAATCTGAAGTTCAAAAAATGCCAGCCAGAAGGTACCAGCTACACAGGTACCTTCTTTACATTTAGTTGCAGACTATGTGGAAACAGAACATTTGATAGCAGAGATCTTGCTATAAAACTGTAGAAATCTTATTGCTAGAGACACAGTGATTTATTTTACTCTTCGGATTACTTGACAGAGACGACCTCTGCTCTGTTTTATATAATAAAGTATTACCAGTGTATTTCAGAAATTTTAGTCTCCAGCATAGACAGACAATTTATACCAGCACAAGCTCACCTTGTTCTATAAAAGCTCAGTTTAAAAGAAGCGGCATTTCCAAATAAAACATGACCAGCTTGCAAGTTACGTTACAGTAAGCCACCAGCTGGTTAAAAATAAATAATCACCAGTCACACAAGAAATAATGATTGATTGTATAATCTCCTCATGTCAGCACAGCCTGATCACACAGAGACCAGCTAATAAGTATATTAGCTAATTAATCTTATGTATACATCTAACATGGAAACAATCTCATGGAAGATTTATTTATATAGGTATCTGAATAGCTAGTATTTCACCAGCTTCACATCCTAGTGAAGAAAGTATAGACAGTAGGTCAGATCTCAGTAGAAGCTGGATACTTTCTACTCCTGAGAAAGCCCAAATACATACCATTCAGTAACAACACATGTCAAATATTTCAGAGAGCCCAAACCAGAGCACTGGAGTCCCAGCTTTACAGTCCTCTATTCTAAGTGCATATTTCCCATGGTGCTTTCTCTCAGTGACTGTACTGCAAAGCCACAAATGTGTCCTCAAAAAGATTTAAAAAATGGACAGACCTGCCAAAAAACTTGAATGTTCTCTGCAAAATTACCAAAAAAGAATCAGAACTTGTCAGCTTGAAACAATTTTTCAGTACAGATGAAGTGTTTATTATGTAGTAGAACTTCGAATCACAGTAATTTAAATCTTTATGAAATGTTAGGAGTTAGCATTGTTTGACTCATTATAGGAACAAAAAAATAAATACTATATTAAAAATATGTAATGTTTTAAAAGTCCCTAAGGACTCTGTGACAGGCTGTTACCTATTCCGTTACGTATAAGCATCTAAAAGGGACCAAAACTTGTGACTGAAGTTCTACTGGATCATGGAAAAAGCAGTAAGATCATACAAGAAATAGAAACCAAACTTAAAATACAGAGTAAGTTTTTGCTTCATAAAGCATTTAACATCCACTGCACAAGTGATCACAAACACAACAGAGATTCATCGAGCATCTTCTACATTAAGTCTACTAAAAAAGCCTGCTATTTAATTCACCCAAAAATTGAGTTAAATGCTTTGAAAGACAAATAATGAAGCAAAAGGTACCATAAACAATATATGTTAGATCTCCACACTGCACTGCTTTGAGCAAAGTACATTTCCTGTATTTGTTAACAGTTGGTAGCATCGTAGAGAAGAGGGTGGTGATTATTATGGCACATTTTTCCCACCTAGCCTAGGAAGCACACAACGTTTACCTGCATTTCACTACGGCGTGCCTTCGCATTAGCAGTTCCGCCAGTGCTGACTGAATGCCAGAGCAAAAGGGCAGGTTAACTCAGAAAACAATGTTCCACAGTGTCTGTAAATGACTTTGAGATCCCTTCTGTTCTCCACACAAGGAATTGTAAGGTATATTAACATGCACTCAGAGCCGACAGGTTTTCCCTTACTTTGGGCAAGACAGAGCCTAAAGATATAGACACTGCTACTTCTGAGTGTTTGTATGGGACTGCCTCCCATCAGAACACACTCAAGTCAAACCCTTTGAATTTATCTTCCTAGTTTTTAAAGACTAACTATAATGTTTCCTGCTTTAAATCTTCAAGAAAAAGAAAAAACCAACCTACTTTTTTCGTTTTATATTGCTCTATACCAGTAAAAGACTGAGTAACAGGATTTAAAGGTACAATCTTCTACTGAAAATCTATGTGGACTGAGCTATTTTGTATCCTTGCAACTATATGTTTGCACCCTAAACCCCAACACAATTTATGTTACTGTTCTAATGCAAAATCAACACCTTTTGAAAATTTGAGGCAGTATTCCCACTTAGAATGATGAAATCCAAGGAAAGGTCAGGCAGAAAATTAAGGGGCAGTAAGGACAAGCTTTCAGAGCAGGATCAAATGAGCTGAATATCAGCATGTGGAACAGCAGTAACAGACACTGGGTGCAAGCATTTTTGTCGCTATCACCACCAAGAAGTATCTAGGTTTTTTAAACGCATGTTTGGCATCAGACACCACAGTACTCTGGTGCTAGCAGTCCAGATAAAACTCAGACAAATCCTTATCTTTGTGGTTTTAAACACACAACAAAACAAAGAAAGAAACTGCTCAATGAGAAGCAGCCAATATTTGAAAGACGTTAAGATAAAAAACCAAACATTATTCCTCATAACAAAGGGAGTGAGATCTAATCACAGGAACTAGATTCAGATAGGCTGTTAAAATTAATCCTACTTCGTATTTAGAGCTTACGATATTATCGTTTGCATTGTGTGGAAATATGTATAAGAATAGCCTTGTTCTCCAGGCACTTCCATTATACTTATCAATCAAAACACACAAGTATTTATTTAACATTGCTTTTGATAGATTAAGCATGGAATTGGAATAATTTTTGCTTAGTGATCTTAGACAAAATCTCACATGATCTGCAATACGCTAGCTAAACAGGCAGTACCTCCTCCACATAAGAGTATGTGCAGAGCCATGAGAGTGAACAGGGTAAGTTAATGATACTAGCCTGTTAGCTGATAGCTGAGGCTTACTGTATCTCATTTAAAAAATATTCAAGTTTTAAAATGAGAAAAACAGAGAACAAAGAGATCTAGATTGCTTGATCAAAGTGATGAGAGAGAAACTGCTTTTGGAATTGAGCCCACTTCCCACTTCTCTCCCTTTCTCTCTTTATATACAAAAAAAGAAATGTACTGTTTCAAACTCAATGGTACCTTCTAAGTTTTAACATTCGGGGTCCTCTCCCAGTAATGTGAACAGCAAACCAAAGAAAGGTGTTTGTTTTAAGGGAAAGAGTAAAACTCCTGATACACATGCCAATCAGAGCAGCAGCACTTCATTCACTTCGGTATCACTGACATATTTACAAAAAAGACAATGATTTAAACCCCATACACCCTAGATAATAACTTTTGTCCAGTTAAGAGTGTTCTACACAGTAGTAATGCCAGAAATTCTTTTGGATTGAGTCATTACTATGAGCAGAAAGCCAGAAATGTGACAATCAAGAGACTAATGCTTTAACAGCAGCAGAACATCCCAACACTGAGAAATGCCATTCACTGTACCAGAGCAACTGCTGTATATAGACTTACAAGGGTAAGGTTTCAAAAAAGAAAGAAAAAAACAAGGACTGAAATGCTAGGCCTTTCTGCAATAAGGTTACTAAAGGGCTGAACAAATGGACAAGGTTAAGTCTTCTGCACAACTGATGATGCTTCAGATGATTGTGGCTAATGGCTGTGTCTGTTTTCTCTCAGGTTTAAGAGAAGGGGGAAGAGGGGAAACTTAATCCACAGTTAGAAAAATGACTGCAGATGTTGCAATCTAGTGCAATCCAAGATACCCCAAGCAAACATCAGGTAATGTTAGGGTGTCTACCTCCAAAAGGCACCAGAGTTGCAACTTCATACCTGTTTCCTTCTCCTGCATTTCTACTTTGAATAGTCAATATTTGTCCAATGTATAAACTCCACAAAGCGTTGATTATCACTGGATATTATTTTCTGAGTTACATGCAGAAAACCCTTTATTTCCTGCCAGAATATAAACTACTCTTTCTTTTTTTTTAATAAGCACACATTACAAACACCCTAGGCATCACGACAGACTTTTCATTTCACTCACTGTTAGCTTGGGCAGAAAAGACAATCCCACCTATCTCAAATGCAGTACAGAAGATTATGATTGCTTGCTGCTCCTTGGTTAAGGTGTGTATTTCTAAAGGAAACATCTTCAGTGTGCCATTACAGCTACACAAGACTAAGTGTTTGCAACAGCACAATCAAGCAGCAATTCTTGCCCTAACGCACTCAAAATGAAAACACTGACTTCCTAGGCTGTTGTTCCACTGCTAACTAAGCCTGCCAACCGGTTCACCACCCAAAGAGGAAGGACACATTCTCTGCTCTTGGTGTTTGCTCCCATTTTGTGATTTGCTTTTATTATACCATACTTTAAACCTGGAAGGCCAGTCAGTTGTCTACCCATGGAAATCTTCAGCACAGCCAACACGGACAGTTTTACTACCTGTCTTAATGCAAAGCTAAGAAATTCACAGCAGAAGCCAAAAAGGAATTATACTCTGAGAAAATGGAAGCTTTTAAGCAGCAACAAAACCACTGGGATGCACCAATGGAAGACCATTTGATAGAACTCAAAGAGCTCATCTAAAGCAACAGATTCCATATTTAACCAGAAATAGTGCTGAGAAATGGTAAACAAGCTCAAACCCTGCATGTGGTTCGGCCCTCCTCATGGCGACATCAAAGAAAAGAACAGATGACAGGAATAGGGAGTCACTTCTGCAATAGAAGCAACCTAGGGACAACATGTATTGCACTATTAAGGGGAGTTATGAAGGGGGGATTCAATGACACTGCATGTCAGTTCAACATTAAAGCCAGAGACTGATACAGTGGACAGGAGTGTGAAGAAAGCATCATCCTAAGTAAGAACAATGATAGTGAAAATGAACTTGGGGTGGGAGAAGAAAAAGGAAATGAAAATTGGAAGAATATTCAGTTTTCTACTACTTTAAGTTGCTTATGCACCATTTATTCATCAGTATAATTAATAAGTTCTGTCCTTTTATTGGCTGTTATACAAAAATAAAGTAGAATCGAGGCCAGTATTTCCTTTCCTCTTTTGCACACAACAGCAATTCTGAAAACGCTTCCTAAGCTGTCTTTTGCTTTTATATTCTTCACATTAATCATGAAGCAGTGTTCAGTGGGATTAGATACACTAACTTGGGGAAAGGTGGAGAAAGAGAGCAAAACTCTCCAAATTCACTCTGTATACCAACAGGAATACCACTTTCTGGAAGGAAAAGCTTGTGCAAGTGCTCCACAACATACAATCAGACTTCTTTCAGTTTTCACTCCTGCCAACAGCCTTTAAAACAAAATAAAAATTCAACCCACAATTAAATTACTCCAGTGTCCCTCTTACAGTGAGGGGCCCAAAACTGAACCCAGAGCTTGAGGCGCAGACACGTCTGATAAGCAATTCAGCAGTGAAGTGCTGGGGCATGTCCAGTAAATGATGATAAAGCTCATGAAGTGTCTGGATTACAAGTCCTGTGAAAAGAGGCTGAAGGAGTGGGGCTGTTTAGCCTGGAGAAAAAGAGCCTGAGGGGAGACCTCCTTTCTCTCTACAGCTACCTGAAAGGAGGCTGGGATTGAGGAAATGGCCTCAGATTGTGTCAGAGCAGGTTCAGACTGGATATTAGGAAATTAGACTTGACATTAGGAAAAGGTTTTTCCACCGACAGAGTGATCAGATTTTGGAACGGGCTGCCCATGGAGGTGGTTGGGTCACCATCTCTGGAGGTGTTCAGGGTCAGGCTGGATGAAGTGCTGAGTGGCATGAGCTAGATGTCAGATGTTAGGTTTGCTTGGTTGGTTTTAGGCTGGACTGGATGATCTTTAATGTCTTTTCCAGCCTCACCGTTACTGTGAGACTGTGATTAGGAAGAATTTATTCACTGTAGGGGTTACCACATTGTTTCAGGCTGTTAGGGGGGGAGGTGTGGTAGTGCTCGTCACCATCCCTGGAAGTAAAGACATAGATATGGTGTTCATGGACCTGGATTAGTAGTAACCTCGCAATGCGAGGTCTTAAAGATGTCTTCCAACCAAAACAATTCTGAGCAGCTACTTGTTTCCAAAGAAACTATGTTTTTAAAAACACATGCTGCAGTACTGTGGGAATTTAGTCGGCAGAAAGACACTCAAACTTTGCCAGCACTGTTTATACATATCCAACTACACTTATGCACAAGAGACAAATAAAATGAACAAGGGCACTACTTCAGACCCAGAGAAGGAAGCACTACTTTAAATTTCTAATGGTTAAAATACAGTATGTCAAGTAGGACTTCAGAAAAAGGTCATCTGGGACAGTGGGCCAGCACTAGGAGGAGAGCTGAGAGGCAGAAAAGGTCAAACCTAAGATGTATACCAAATTTCACTACAAACACACAGAACCAAACAAAAAAACTTACAAGCACTTCTGGGTAAACCAGCTGTCTCAGTGTCTCGAAGGTATTCACACCAGTGAATACTCACCATGCATGAACACTCACCAGCTTTTTATCTTTTACTTGGCCAATGACAAGGAAATAATTTCAGCAATTAATAGTTTGATAAAACCAATGATTTTCAGATCACTTTAATTTCAGTGCCCAGTGGAAACCAACACACACAGCCCAAACATCTGCACAACATTAAGAAACAGTGATTTTTGTCTCTATCTTGAATATATTCTGACTCAGTGTCCTAACCACATAAACACTGAAAGCAGTTATCTCCAGGATACAGTTGTTCTGAGAAGCACAACGGAAGTAATGTTGTTATTTCCCAATACACCAGAGATACTTCATATAAAGAATTAGACATTTGAAATTTTTAATATGCTGTCTTATTTCTGCTCTTTTCTTTACTTAATGTCCAATTTGAGATTGATGTAGGAGATGCAACAAGATCTTAACTGATGCAGAGAGTGGTGGATAGCTGGCACTGGATAGCTGATCATACAACGTCTTGCACTGCATCAAACATCTTCTATGTAGACAGGTCATACATGTGACTAACTCCAAGGAGGGGTTTTGAGTTATGCTTGTCAAATATGTTTCAAGCCCATAAAAATGAATTATATGTAGGCTGAGGGGTTATTTTATTTTGGCTTGCTTAATTGGGGGGTTAAGTTTCTACTGAGAAAAAGCCAGTCTCTAAGACATGAGCTCAGAAGACTGGGAAGGTCTTGTTTCATTGCAGCTGTATCAGCATGAGTACAGGAATACAGATCTGGCCCAGGTTCCTCAAGCTTTCATTCAGCCTCTGGTCCGTGATGGAGATTAGACCAAACTGCAGTCTTGATCCTGAACTCTGACAGAGCAACATGCTTAGAGAGGGTGTGACGTATAGCACACATCACAAGTCTGGTTACCACATGACAGCCACCTGACTTACAGATGTCAGTCAAAAAGCTCTTTTGCCTTTCAGTGCATTTGTGAACACCGTTATCTCAAAAATAAAAACCATTTACAATTTCATGTTTATCTCATAAGATCAATACAAAGAAAATACCAGGCTACAAAAATTACTAGGTACATAATCTGCTATTCCTTGCCTCTCAGGCATTTTACTTGAAAATGGTTAAAGTACTAATGTTTTGCCAGGAGCTGTGCTCATAGGTTTTGTTGGAATAGCAATGCCTTTGAAGTCCTTCAAATTTGAAATCACAGAGCAACTCCTGACTGAATAGAAGTTGCAGTCAGCCTGCAAGGCACAACAGTTTCATATTTCTGAATGTGTTTTAAAAAGCACATAAATCTCAGTCGAAGTTTTAGAACAGCTTCCTCACCTCCTTTGTTCCTCAGTTCCAAGCTGAAATATTCCCCTGCTCCCAAGGGGGAAACAGGTATGCAATTTGATTCTTTACTAAAAGAAAAGGCATTAATTTCAGGTTTGTGTCTTTAAATAGAGTACTAAATTAACTTTCTTCCTTCAGAATACTGTGACTATTTCATTTTTTATCTAGATAATTGCTTTTCCATGTATTTTCAAAATGCTAGCACTTAGCAGTTAGGCTAAGTTAGGATTCAAACACTTTTTAGCTTTTCATACAAGGCAATGCAAACCTGAAGGTCTGTGTAAATCATCTACAAAAACTTGCTTTCTTGGCTTAACAGAAAACCTTTGTAGATAAAATCTCGACAGGCTGGGTCAACGGGCAGAGGCCAATGGGACAAGGTTTAACAGGGGCAAGTGCAGGGTCCTACATTCTGGCCACAATAACTCCCAGTAGAGCTAGAGACTGAGGGATGAGCAACTGAAGAGCAGCCTGGTGGACAGGGACCTGGAAGTACTGGTCGATAACTGGCTAAATATGAGCCAGCAGTGTGCCCAGGTGGCACAAACAGGCAATGGCATCCTGGCTTGTATCAGCAACAGTGCGACCAGCAGAACTAGAGATGTAATTCTCCTCCTGTACTGGGCACTGGTGAGGCCTCCCCTCAAGTATTCTGTGCAGTTCTGGGCCCCTCACTTCAAGAAAGAGATTGAGGGTCCAGAGGGAAAGTCTTTTGAAGAGAGGCTGAGGAAGCTGGGGTTATTCAGCTTGGAGAAGAGGAGACTTGGGTGGACCTTAACACTCTCTATAACTACCTGAAGGGAGGTTATAGTCAGGTGTGGGTTGGGCTCATCTCCCAGACAACTACTGACAGGATGAGAGGGCAGGGCCTGAAGCTGTGCCAGGGGAAGTTTAGGTTGGATGTTAGGAAGCCCTTCCTCACAACAAGGGTGGTTAGATATTGGAATGGACTGCTTACGGAGGTGGTGGAGTCACCATCCCTGGAGGGGTTTAATTAAGAAAAGACTGGATGTGGAACTTAGTGCTTATTGTGAAGTTAGTCACAGGCTGGGCTTGATGAGCTCAGAGGTCTTTTCCAGCCTCAATAATTCTGTGATTCTGTTAGTGAACAAAGAGGAAATTTAAAGTAAATCAACCAGCTTTCTGGGTAGTCATCAGTATTTATACGCTACTGCTAAAATTACACCCTTCCTGCTCATGTCAGTTGCCTTATTCTCTCTTGTAGCCAGTATCTGACATACACACACAGAAATGAAACTGCCTATATTAAGAAAAAATAAAAATATCTACTTTTCATCTGCTTGAAGACCTTTATATCATCTGTACAATTTTAAACTAAATTCAAACTTGAAGTATGTTACAAAGCTTAATGGACATATCTCTAGTTTCTATAAACCTAACATCAGGAGAGATGATGAATATTAAAACCAAGAAAGCACCCATAAAATAAAGGTGTTTAAAAGCATAAAGGTGTTTAAAGAAATGCATTTTTCCCTATTGGAAAAGCGTATCATTTCAGTTCTGCTCAGTTGTGGTAAACCCTAAAAGCAGCAACACAACCAGTGGTCCGCTGAAACAATGACAGTACTAGTAAATCTTGGACAAGATGGGATTGGCTGCAAATTAAGCAACTAAAAGACACGATGGCAGGAATATTTACAGTAATGATTACCACCAAGCCAATATTCCAAGCACCTCACTTTCTCTCATAACCACAAAAAGTAGAACAAGCCAGTGAATTAGGAAGACATTAAAAATTAAATATTTACTATGCAATTAGTTGTAAATGACAAGTGACCTCTGTACTGAAGACTATGCAGAAGATACATGCTTATGTAGGAGTTAATAAATTGAGTAGCAACAGCTTCATGTGAAGGATTAAAGCCAACACAGAATACAATCAACCTTTCAAAGGCCATGCCAGATCAAATAATAACATCTACAAAATCCACCAAGTCCTGGATATTCCTTAATAACCCACTGCATGACTTCTCTCTGCCACTGGTTTTTGTTTTATTAATTCATCTGCTATGTCTACTACTGATAGCTGTTCTGCACAACATGTCAGCCGGAATGGTCAATTTCCATTCCGTGCTTTCAATCAAAATTCAAGAAATGGAAATTGTAGCTTATTTTTAACCGTGAGTCCTTCCATAATTACAGCTTTTATTTATCTTTTGTGCAGGTGTGAAACCAGAAATTTCATTTTTATATCTGCTAAGTATAACTTTCAGAATACTGAATTCCTTTTGCAATTCAATGATTAAAAGATCTAGAAGTAACTCTCAGGTCACGTGTTGCTGTAGCACTACTTAATTACTTAAGGATGAGATTTCAAAGCCTTAATGATCATTTCCATGCTGCAATCCTTAAACATTTTGAAAATGTGGATAGCCTACTGTTGTTCTAATGTGAACACATTAAAATCTCGAATTCTTTACAGACACTGTATGAGTTTTCCCTTCATCTCCTGTTTATATATTTAAAAGGAATTTTTTTAACTGTGTGACTTCAACAACAAATGTCAGAAATGTACTTAAAAACCATTTGTGCCAAGTTTTGAAGCTCTGAGAAATGGAAAGTTGTATTCCTTTTTACATTTTCTAAATGTGTTATCTAAATTTATTTTTAGGCTTTCATGGGAAGCCTTCTTTAAAATAAGTTATAAAGGATCTTCCATGCAGAATCTAAACAGGATCTATAGGGTGGGTACAATGGAGATTGTAGACTTGCATACATACTGTTGATCTTCATGTACATTTATCCTGCAGCATAATGTTAAAATAAGTGACAACTGAAGAGATTTGGAAAAGAATTACAAAGTCAAGATTATAAAACCAAAGTTTTAATATATTGTCAATCACTTTCTAACAGTGTCCAGTAGTAAAGTAAATTTCAAACAGTTAATGGTATTTTGAGTTTCCCCATTTGTAAGTAGAAATACAATTTTCTGTTCAATAAACTTTGAGTAATCAGTTTTACTAGGTAAATAAATACAATATGGGCAGTCTTACTATTCAATTAAAATGCTACCACAGGCCTCACGATTATGCTGTCTAAAATTGTTAATGCCCAGTTTGATCAAAAATAGAAAATCTAGACTAAAAAGCAAACACGAAGGAAGGAGGATCAATTCTTACCCATTCTTGAAATACAATACATGTGCTCTTTGCAGTCCTGTTTCCAGAAAAAACCCAAGTTCTTGTTCATGTGCAGTGGGCCCTGGCTTAGGGCTTCTGTTTTGTATATTGGCATTAATCACCTAAGAGAACAAAAATGAAAATAAAGTACTTAAATTAAAATAAAGTTTGGTTGACTTTCACACAAAAATTCATACTTAAAGTTGGTAAAATGTCTTGCACGTATAGGCAGCGGCTGGTAGAGTATTTCTAGCCTTACCTCAGTTCTGACCTAAACAGTAATCTTTCTGGCTTGGGCTTTACCCTTAAAGGTGTAATACTTTCTCAGTACTTTATAGTACTTCCTCAGAATTTTCTGTGAAGAATGATATACACAAATCAAAAACTCTGTTAGGTGAGGAAAGATTGCTGCAGAAAGCAGTGAGATTAAAAGTGATCTCCAAAGTTATTTTCAAAAAACCAATTCAGAAATAGGTTCATTTGTAGCACACAAACAAATCCGAGAAGACTTCCCTGATCCAGCTGTTGTAGTTTGAGCCTGGCAGGGTTTTAGGTACTGGGGAAGGGGATTGCTGGCATAGCCCCGATTAAGAAGACTCGCAAAGGCAGAAGCTCCCACCAGCTCGTTACTCACATGGTCCTGAAGTTTGAAACAGTTTATGCCTCTGCAAATAAACATATTGTGGGGAGGGGAACACAGAATCACACAGAATTACTGAGGCCGGAAAAGACCTCTAAGATCTTCAAGTCCAGCCTATGACCTAATATTACCACAAAAAATAATAAAAATAATCAGACACCCATGGAACAAGTTTCTTGTTGCTTCTGGCTTTCTGTTTTGGGAGAAGCCCTGTAGTCACTGAACTGAGCACACCGTCAGAGCCATTTTACGTTGTGAGTGTGGTAATGGAAGAGAGACTGAGCTCATGGAGAGCCCAGAGATTAGCTGAGGAGAACAGACCCTGTAAAACCATGGTGAAATGTATGGGGAAAGAGAGTCACATCTGTAGGTCATGGTGGAGCTGTCTCCTGTGATGGGGAGTATGCTACGTTGCCACAGTGAGAGGGGCTGCCAGGGAAAAAGAGATAACAGAGCTGGGCCCACGTATGTAAGAACCATTTGACTGCTTCATTGGTAATGGATCTTTCCTGTCGTTCAAATTAAATGTTTTGTTTTTTCAGCCTGTACCTTTTTGTCCCTGATTCAGAAATGGTGAGCTTAGCTTCCCATTCTTGCTTCAGCTTATTAGCACTTCTGCTAATTAGACTTCATCCCAGACCTGTTCACTGTACCAACTAGTAACACCAGTTTACAGAACTATTAAGATTTACCTGAAGTCCAAATCAAGTCCTGTTTACCTAGCTACAATATCTGATGACTCTCTCATTCTCCCAGAATTGCTCCTATTATCTGAAGCAAACACTCAGTTGCTATTCCAGATGCTCCACTGATACGTCAAGTGTCTGGCTGACAGGTACACTATTATTTCAGAATTTTACCTTCAAGTAGTTTTATGAAGAGGATTTAAGAGCTCTTAAATTACTGGCTTCAAATGGACCTCAATGAAATCAATGCTCTATCTTCATAACTTCTTTTTTGATTGAATTCTTTTTAAGGATCATCTGAAAAGCTAGTAAGCATATATATACACCGTACATATTTTAACACGTGTGTTTGAAAGAGCATGGTAATCCCATGCTCATAAACTACCATAGGGTAAAACGAGGCCAGAGATCAGCATCTTGAATATTTATGGTGGTTCAGAGCAGCTCTAACTCCTAGATTACTAGCACTACCGTCTAAGAGAGAGGTAGGAGGATAGCTACCTAACATCTATTAAAGCACACTAATTTTCTGTCTAATTGTAAGCATGCATTTAATTATTTAATTTTTAAGAAAACCAGACCTCTTTTAGTTGAGTTGCCCAAACACTGGTAATACCCCATTAATGACAGCAGAGCCACACAGTTAAGCAGATCACCACAGCTTACCCTTTCTATCTCCTGAAGATACAACAGAGCAATATCCCCAGCCTTCTCATAACACGTAACAATTTCTTGTTCACGGTCCACATGGAGGTTACTAGCTGAAGAAGAAATTGGCAGCTTCTCAAGACAGAGGCCTGGAGGCGGGGAATAAAAAAAACCCATCAAATAAAGCATTAAAAACTAACATCACACAATACTAGGCTGATCTCTTTCATCTCTAGCAGAAGGAAATTTTGCAGTGAGGGTAACGGAGCACTGGAACAGGCTGCCCAGGTGGGTTGTGGAGTCTCATTCTTTGGAGGCATTTAAGACCCGCCTGGATGTGTTTGCGTGCGACTTGGTCTGGGTGATCCTGCTGTGGCAGGGGGATTGGACTGGGTGATCTTTCAAGGTCCCTTCTGATCCCTAATGATTCTATGATGATTCTATGGTCTAACAAATAGTCCAGGCTACGCCCCTTTGGTCAGTGACAAAAACCCAAAAAATTAAACAATGGAAGGTACAGTCCTCTGATACACATACAAACATGGAACTATCAGCGACTTCTCCTTATTAATTACCAAACCAAGCAGCATTTTTTTAAAAAGAGGTTTTATTTAAAACCACATGTTTATTTAAAAACCATTATGACAGCCTGCCACATGAAGTGACCACTGTCTGACAGTATCAGTTTTATTTACTGAATACAGCTTCACTTTTCCAGAGTGATCACAGGAAACCAAAGTAGGGTGAAATAAAGCACTTAATGTACTCAGCTTTGTAACTGTGGAAGGTGGAAGCACCTATGAAAACAAATATATTTCAAAAAAAAAAAAGAGTTAGGAAGTGTAGAGGTTAGGAAGTTCAGTAGTTTAGTGGCTTCCTTTCGCCAAGACACAAAAGTCTCTTCCTTTCAAGAGCTATCCAACAAACATACATTTTCTGGTGTTCTGAGGGGAAATTAAGTCTTTGCTTGTATAAAATAAAAATTCAAGTCTTAACTAAAATCAATGCTACCTCCTAACCAAGCCACTTCTGTTACAGTTATTTTTAAGATAATTAGAGAAAGCCGCTGTAAAGGAGCTGGAGAAAACCCATGTGTTTATCTGACTGAGGAACAGGCCAATCCCAGACACCTGCGTAACCTGTTCTTAAACTGTTCTTAAAAAAAGCTTCTGACAAACAGGAATGCCTTGGCCTTCCTATGCAAATTCTTACAGAAATCAACTACTCCACAATTAGTATTTTCCCTTTTTAACTCAGTCTTCCTTCCTAGCTTAATAATTTCTAGTCTTCATAGAGAGATTATTTCTTTCTGTATAAAATATTTCTTCAGTGTTTATCTAGATAGAGACAACAGATGCTTGCAACAAAGAACAAGTCTCACTTCTCTTTTCATACTAATAATTTATCTCTCCTCTGGACAGCTTCCCAACTGGTTACCTCTGTCCTTACTCACTGTGCCAAAACTGAATACACAGCTCCACTTGAGCCTCAACATCACTGAGCAGAGAATTTTAAAGACTTCCAGGCTTTGATACAGGATACTAACAAAAAAGGCCTAAAACAAACAAACAAACAAACAAAAGAAATCAACAGAACTTCAGTGTCCTCACTAACATACTGATAAAACATTTTCTTTTGTTTACAACCTGCAACGGATCACTGTATCATCTGCAAACCAAATGCTTCATCAGTTACCCATCCTGCTCAACAGTGGTAAGTGCTGACTCTAAACTGCCTTAAACTGCTTCCACTTTATACAGTTCACTTTAAATAACCATATTCTTAATCTGTTATCCGAAGTTTTGAGAATCCATTGCTAAAAAACCTAGAACCAACAAAACCTAGCTATATACTGGGCAGCTGTCTGTCAAATGGCACACAGTATAAAGTCCCAGTGTGGAGAATGATTTATCAAAGATTTCAGTACCGTAAGACAGGTATAGTATGATTCATTAGAATTACAAGTGTTCTTACTAAAACAGCTTTGGAAGACATAGCCATGGGAAGATGTGATTATTGGTTGATAAACCACATTCTTTTAAAGTATCTATTAGATTTCACTATCTCCCTGTAGAAGTGTAACTCATCTGTATAAAAAAACTATCAAGCCATATTTCTGCCTCGAGAGGATGCCTTAACTATCAGTGTTTGTTTGCCACCTTTATACCCTCCAATTCACCTGTCAGTATAAAGAACATATCTTCTACACCTCTATTTGCTATCTATACCTTCAATAAAGTGAAAACCCTGACTCCAGTGCCAGCTGCTCTGTTAGAGACAATGTAAAATTCAATATACTTCACAAAACCCTTCCCAGTCCTAAAATAGAACAAACACACAAGTAGCCTGTCTGTTAAAAACCTGCCAGACAGACTTTCCTGATATGTTACGATTTTCACCTAACATATCTCTAATAGTGACTAATATCTGAAAATAGTCTAGAACAACTTCAGCTAATCTTCTTTCCATTCTTCAATCAAATAGCAAATGACCACGAGGAATTTGTTAATTCTAAGTCATAAAAACAGCAAAAAGAAACTACAGAAAAAGGTCTGTTATGCTGCTACTGTAGGCTTCAGTTCAAAGACTTAAGTGTAAGGTTGATGTTGGATATAAAGTGTTCTAGACAACCACCTTCAAACTCAGATTTAAAAGCAACTATAAAACACCAGGGGGGAAAAAAAAGCTGCAATAAACTGTCGAGTGACTGAAAGCAGCAGACAGTTGGTAAATGGATCAATCCCTTCTCTCCCATAACATGAACAGCCAGTGCCCCACAGTAATCCTCCAGTACATAAAACATTACTCAACTGCCTATTTCTAGGTTTGACTTGGACTCATTAATTCTATTTTTATACCCTATGGCCACAACCGCAATAGTTTTAATCTGAAAAAAATACCATTATGAACATTCTTTCATTTTATTTGACCAAGAAAAGTACTTATATTTTAAGCATCCAATGCTCTGGAGCTGGAAACTCATTTGGGGAACTATCCTGAAATAACCAAACAACACGATGGTTGAAATACTTTCTTTGCTTTGATGACATGATGAATAATTACTTTCAATGCTGTATAAAAATTAAAAAAATGCCAACTAGAAGAAAAACCCTGAATAGATTATGATTTCTGCAGTACACAGTCCATTCAGACTGTTTAATTTCTCATATAGAGGTGAAATCTAAGAAATAATGTATTAAAGTACTTAAAACTGTTCTTTCATTTTAAATAACTATCAATAGCAATAACATATATAGTTCCCACTGCTTTGTAAGAATACTGAGAGATGATTAGAAGTTAATTAAGATAGGGATTGTTGTACTAGGCCCTTAAAAAAGAACAGAGAACTGTACATTTTAGAAAAATCCATCACCCTAAATTATCTGCAGAAGACTTCTGCATAGACCAGTCAATTCTCCCCTTCCATATAGGAATGTCTGATATCGTCCCTCAAAAGAGCAGGACTTTCTTTAGTAGTTCTGTGAGATATTCAGGAAAAGTATACAGGTTACTGCTACTAGATATTACTGTGCTTGTTGTAAAGCCTATCAGTTCATTTAATTTTCATTGCTTTCCTGTTTTATTCTGCATTTAAGAATATCATTCCAATTGGTATCACAAGTTGCCTTTGACATTTATGGCTTTTAATTTCAAGCCCTTCCAGCCAAAACCACCTTCAAGTTTGCAACAAACTGGGCTGGGTTTATTTTGGGAAAACACTTATACATATCTACACCTGAGATCAAGCAAGATGACTCCTGAGGGAAAAGTGAGAAGCAGTGAAATGAATATGAGTCCATATTAGTTAAGCTTGTGTGTTCTGCATAATTTAACTCTAAAACTGCTTGTCAGAAGAGCAGAACAGCAACAAAGAATATCTGGGGGAAAAAAAAGGAGTATGGCTGACAGTTTGTCCATGATCTTAAATCAGTGGCCAAAGTTATACCAAGGAAATTCACCTTTTAAAA
The DNA here is from genome assembly GCA_013397515.1 of Upupa epops. Classification (NCBI taxonomy): domain Eukaryota; kingdom Metazoa; phylum Chordata; class Aves; order Bucerotiformes; family Upupidae; genus Upupa; species Upupa epops. Next base: position 79,728 of record VZRI01008197.1, on the reverse strand, counting down.
ATACAAGAGCAGACCAGCCATACCATCACAGATAGGCAGACTAATCACTATCTGAGAAAACAAAAAAGACTCCTCAGCAAGGACAACCATCAAACTATCAATTTTTAAGACAACTGCAATTTGTTTATTTGCAGACAATTTGGGTTATGTTAATGACAGGAATTACTTTCAATGTACAACACACTTACATGTTCTGTAGGAAAACCATGAAACTAACAGTTCTGTTTTGCTATACAGTGTGAAAGAAAAATTAAGGTAAAAGGGAATCAACAGCACAGTTCTGTCTCGATTGCAAGTAAAAATGGACCACATGGTTTATGTAGTTTTCAGTAGACAAATCAAACAGAGGTAAAATGGTGAAAGACTATTTTATACTTAAGTAAATACGCATTATTTTGCAAGAGAATCACATCAGTATGTAAGTATTTGCTTCCTGTTTTCCTTAAACGGACACATAACATTCCAAGCATTTTGGAGCATACACCACTTAGCCTTCCCTATAGGCCAAGCAACACTGGTAAGCATTACAAATGGTGTACACACAAAAGAACCCTTTCATCTCCTTTTAAAGTAACTTCATAACTACCTTAGATACTTAAAACAAACAATTTTCATGATTGATTTTTAAAAAGGAACTGAAACAATGCAAGTTACTGCTACTGAGGTGTCCTGGGTTCACATGAAGGTCTAGACTGGTTCTGGGTTGGGGCCTGCAATCCAAGCACACCAAACAGCTCTCCGGAACGGAACCTGTACCCCCTCCTGGCAGGCTTGAAAGGGAGAGGGGTGGTGTTTTAGCTGGTAAGATGGCATTTTGCCTGAAGGAGTCTGTAATAGTGGATAGTAATTGTTAATCCCTGTAAACTTTTTCCACAACTACAGCTGATTGCCATATTGATTAGTAAAGGTTTTTATAGTAGAGTTTGGTCAAGTCTAAAATGTTTTCTGCATAAAAGCAGGGGTGGAATGTTGTAGTTTGAAAATTTGCCAAATTTTCAGGTGTTGGGATTTGTGCTTTTATGCTGAAACTGCATTTTATTTTGAAACTAGAGATAGTTGTCCCATCAGACCCCTGAAGCAGTGTCCTGACCCCAGAGGTGATTGGAGGACAGAGACTATAAAAAGGGACTTCCAGATTTCTCGCCTTCTTGTTCTGTCTCTTGGCAGACAGAGAGCTCTACTGGGCTGAGTGCAGTCATCACTTCAGGGCCCAGCCTGGCTACTCTACCAGGGCAGTGGAAGCTGCAGCCCTCTTCCAAGAGCCTGGCCTGGCTGTAGGGTAGTTGCTGCAGTTCTGCGGCAGGGGCCAGCCCCTGTTTATTTCTGAGCTTAGAACAAGCACTACTAATCTCACTGATAGGAAGGAATCATTCATAGAATTCCTCAGTCTAAGACTGTGACTTGCTTGCAGAGAATTTTTACAGAAAGCAAAGCATTAGTATTTTCCTTTTCCGTTCCCTATTAGCATTTGTGAAGTAATTTCAGAAGGAAAAGTATAGCTAGTAAGTAAATATAAAAAACTTCTTCCTTTAATAGGTACCACAAATCTGCCTATTGTCTTAGGCAATCTAAAGAAACACAATTTCTGATTTTTCAAATATCTTGTACTATCTATAAGAGTATAAAATGTCTATAAGAGTATAAAATATAAAGAATAAGAGCATGAAATGGACTTTTATAATGTTTTTAAACAGAAGAGATCAGCATTTTCATGTTTCCATCTGTTTAAGAACTGTGTGCCAGCTGATTCTTGCTTTACAGTAACAACCATTTGGTGGACAAGCACCGTCTAAGAAAGGCTGAAAAAGTCGGAACTAGAGATAAAAGCTGAGAAAAGAACTGATAATTGCTTGTAGATCCTGGAGTGAGGGACACTCTCTGACTAATACTTCTCAAAGCAGAAATACACATCAGCATACAGAGTAGTCATCAAGGAAGCTGTTTGCTCAGGAGAAAGCTGATGGATAGTTTAACTACAGAATTTATACTGTTTTGCTGTAAACCATCAGGACTGCTCATATCTATAAGGGAACAAACATGAACTGAATCTTCCTGAGGCATGAGGAAAAAGGAGAGAATAACTCTATTTCAGCCCAACATTTTTCTCCATCTCCTCAGTCTGCCAAAGGCAATATTCTGAAGAGATTCTAAAGATTCTGAAGTATAAAAAAATACCAAGATCAAAACACTAAAATTCTAAAGAAGTCTATTTTTAAAAACCTATTATTTTAATTCAGCGTTTGGATTTCAAACATCAGTACAAAAAGCAGCACTGAGGAAATCAAACATACTTCAGGGTTTCCCCACAATATCTGGTCCAGCAGGGTTTAAGAACAGACTGGGGAAAGGCAAGCCTTCGCAGACAAAGTTTGAAGTACCTATGGCACAGGTGTACTACCTATGGTCTGAAACTGCTCGCTGACAGGCTGCGATATTCACACTGCCATACAGGAGGACGGTGCTTAAATTGAGCTCTTGACTCATTGCCCAATGAGGTTAGCGATCCCTGGAATAATTACCAAAACAGCTTTCATTTAGCATTCTTCCATGAAGAGCTGCCTGGTGTCTGCTGACAGAGGCTGGCAGCGCACAAGATCCCATTACAATTGTATACGATTAAAGTTAAGGGCAGCATCTTTTGCCAGCTGCAAAGTAGCAATTCATAGGCACCTGACACTTGCACTGAAACTAATGAGTATTTCCATGTTCCTGTAAATAGAACTAATTAATAGCAATTTACCTTGGTAACTGCAACATTAAATGTGATATGGGTCAGCACCGGCGAGGACAGTCTCACCTTACCCAACATACATTACCTAAATATAAACACAGTTATTTGAACAGGCAATATGAAATGTAAAAGAGGCTGCAGCAATAAGGCTACAATCATTGACTGTCACAGTCTGACTTAAGAGGCAACATCCCTCACATACTGAAGAAGAATGTGGTACTGTAATGGAAGCAGCCATCTCGAAAGATCCCTGAAGCAGTCTACTGATTTACACATGAGAGCAAATATAAATGCAGTCTGCTTCCTAAAATCTAATTTACAAAGTCACAGACTTCAAGAAATGTCAGAGCTGTGAATTGGTATGATCACCTACAAGCCTTTGTAGAAAGATTCACTGATTTTTAATGTAATGTATTATAAAATCATTTTTCGTTATGTCTTTTGTTGTCAGAAGAAAAAAAAGGAATACCCCCACCCCCCAACGTCTCCAACTCCTTGAATTTCTTTCCAAGCATTTTTATCCTCACCATTACAAACAACTGAGCTTTTTGGCCTGATGAAATACAGCAGATCTTTTATCATCACACTAAGTACTCCAGACATTTTCCATAGGAAGGGAGACAAACAGGAACCACTTTTTCAGCAGCGCTTGGGCACTCAGGACCTGTGACTTCCTACACCATCAAGGGCTGGCGAAGAGCCACACATCAAGGAAGAGGAAAATAGTTCAAAGGTCATCTGAACTTAGAATTTTTCTCAGAAAGTTGTTAGAATTTTTCAATGTTGCATTTTGACAAATCTATTGAGAAGCCTTCCGGGGAAGATTTCAAGCAGCAGTATTTTACTACCTAGACATTTACAAGAAAATAATAACAATGGTGATAATCTTGATGGGTAACACATTCAGACAGACTCTCGAGAGTTTAATGAGGAGTAAGAATTATTCCTCTTTGATTTTTCTCACATCTATACTCTTTAACAACATTGGTCTTTACATTCATGTCTGGAGGTGTACATACACATACATACGCTCATACATATCCTCTTCACACCTGAGCAAGTGTCCAGGGATCTCACATACCCTACCATGTTCTGATTCTATTTTCTCTCTCCATAGTTGTCCCTACTGCTGCTCCTCTTCCTCTCCTTTCTAGCCATCCATAGAGAAACCTCCAGCAAAATTTAGCTTTACCGTTTTTTTAAGGCAATTAAAAGCTAATAGTAGTTACCTGCCCTACGCCTTTGTCAGTTCATCAGTATGGATCCACCACAAAATAGCACAAAAGACCACAAATTTTGGAACTGGATTTGCCCAAAACTGGATTGAAATAGGCCAATTAAAACAAGCACCTTTAACTGCCTTTGTGCAGGCTGCTGCTTGCAAAAAGGCAGCACTGACAGTCCCTTGTTGTTTAATAACATCATGCTAAGCTTATGGCTGCCAAAGAAATACAAGCTAAATACTCAGAAGAGTTTTATCATTATGTAATGAGGTTATCCTTGAACTTGCAAGCAAAAATACAAATTCCAGCAAAGCATAAGCTTCCTGTAAGAATAACTCATATTTAGTTGGGTAATACCTACAAGCGCAAATCACCTCTGAAAAGGCTCAGAACTCAGGCTGAAAAGTTTTATAATGCACTGTTACAGGGCAAAAGAAGAAATTCCAGTTCAAGAGGGAATAAAGTGGGAACTAACAGTACACTAATTAGGTAGAAATATATGCCATTTACCTGCCAATTACTCCAAACATATGTAGACTTGAATACTAAATTTCAGACTGCTCTGTGAGTTCTACCTCATTCTAGAGCATAGACGTTCATACTCATGCAAACGAGTATGAACCAGGGGAAACAGTTTATTAATCCTCCACTCAAACTGCAAACACAAGTAGCACAATAATCAATCAAATATTTCATTAATTATGAAAATGAACGTAACAAAACCCCCATAGTTTGGCCAAACTAAGGCAGTATGAAGAACATTACACGAGGCTCGATATGATGGATTTCTGTGCTTAAGAACAGAACTTGAAATCAGGAGCAAAAGAAAAACCAACCCTGCCAAGTTTAGGCGAAGGTACATGCTGGTTTTCTTCTGGTTTGGGTTTCTTTTTAGTAATTTGAACCTACAAAACATCTTGTTGAATAGATACATAGAAATTATTTTTATGTTAAATCAAATTAATAATACTAATCCTTTTTGCAAAGTCAATGCCTTTACATTTCAACTGTTACGTATCTGTATGAGGTGTAAGAAAACAGTCTGAAGAGCTGAGCTCCAGAAAAAGATTCAATTAAATGACTGGGATTCCTTGAAGATAAAAGCAAATTCAGCAACTTTGTTGATCGAGACAAAGACTGCATTTTCACAGAAAGAATATGACCAACAGATAGCCTCATAGATTCAAAACACAAAACAAAACCCACTACTAAAACCCACGCAGCTGAGTGGATGTCTACCCATACCAGAGATTGCCAAATAGCCCACGGAGACGCCATATGAGAGAACTGAGCAGGTTTATATCACACATGAGAACTTCCTATGCGCTGCTCCCTTCCCAATATGCCAATATTGCTAAGATTTAGGAAGCATCCTTTTGTCTCCTCTACCAGCTAGTTCTTTCACTTCCTCAACACAGCTACAATGACTCAGACATGTCAAACATTTAACAGAGGACTGTGTGTTTTAAAGCAGCCACTGTCTTCCAAGACTGTTAGAAATAATCCTTGACCATTTGTAAGTGAATGCTGCATTAGTCTCTCAAATAAGTGCTTGATGACTTTGACTCTGCTCTTGCCATAAGTAAAAGTACCTATGCACAGCAAAGCCAAGCTTAAACACAGCAGACCAAAGCAAACTTTAATAGCCTATAGCTTACAAACTGCCACTTCCTGAGGGCACTGACCCAGCTTAGACTACTGATGAGTTTTCTAAGCTGAAGTGGCACTGCCACCTTAAGACACAAGGCCAGCATTACAATTTTCACTAGACTAGCAAAAAAACCCGCAAATGTTTAAAACAAACTTCATTTTCTCAAGGTATTAAAAATATCAATATATTCAAAAATTCAAAACCAGAACTGCACAAAACATGCACTGCTCTAGGTCATGTTAATATTTGATGTCATTATTAGTAGTATTTTTCTGAAGCAGCAACTTTGTTAAGCAATTCAGCTGAGGTTGTGCACTTTAACACTCAGTAAAAGGCATCACAGTGAATCACGTGCAAAATTGCACTGTTTGCAACTCTTCCAGAAATAACACTTGTAGCATCTAGCCACAGTTCCAGTAACACTTATGTATAGAAGGACTTTTAAAAACATGCATGAAAATAAAGTCTGAATAATGGAAAGGAGCCAAGCCATCCTCTTATTTATGTACAAATATGGTACTACACCCATGTGTTGATGCTATACACACTGAAACATTCTTCCTCTAAAAATTTCCACATTATTATTATTATTATTGCTACTACTACTACTACACTGGAAGAAGCAATCCTACCTTTAGTGGAATATGCTTCAGCAATCATCCGTAGCCTGTATGGTGGCACTGCAGCTAGCTGCAAGTCATCAACACCGACTCTGGCATAGATGTTCAGAGCTTCTTTGTAGTCACCTTCCACATAGTTTAACTTGGCCATAATTAAGTTGGCTTCTTGTAGGAATTCTGGCTAGAAGGAAGAGGAGTAAGAAGGTTTTGTGCTGAGAAAACACACCTAATACAACCTGACAACTATTTGGCCTGTTTTCAGCACATATTCACTGTAGAAAGGCTCAGGGTATTACTTACAACAGAGCAATAAACCCAACAAAATTCTGTCTTCAAGTAGGATTTGTGAATTTTGCAGCAGAGTGTGAACCCATTAAATCTCACTCCACCAAGCTACTGAAAAGTTTACTAGTAATTCACATATTTATGTGTGCACCAGAAATACCTCTCGGTCATAAGCCAGCTTTACCTGGTGATAAAAATATTTAAAGGCAGCTTATCATTGCGACTCCTCCAATGATTTTTCCTAATACCAGAAGCACAACTGAAAACAATGTAGCATCAAAACTTAATGTCTTCCACAGCCTATATATCTAATTAACACAACTGCAAAGTATCAGGGCAGAAGAAACGTCTTGAAAAAAGGATTCATGGAAGAATGAAGAAACTTCTACTCCCACACATCGCATGAAAGGAAATGTTTACAGCCTGTAAAACAAGGTCCCTTTGCTGTCTCAAAACATGGACATTGAGCATAGAAAACAGAAACTGGCGCAGCAGCTGCAACAGTTAAGTAAAAGAAGAGCAAGCATCGCCAATAAAAAGTTACAGCAGAAAATTATTCCAAGAATTAATCTCACTTTCAGTACTTGCAAACTACAGGAACTTTTCCTGAACGCTTAAAAGAGTATTACAGAGATTTGTGAAGTATTGTGCATTCTTAACGCACCTACTTAATGCACTACAGAGAGAAACACATACTAGAAAAGAAAATAATCCCACTGAGCAGGTTGCAAATACTTCACTTAAGCAGCACAGGAGGCAATTGCAATTTTCTTATTCTTCTGAAGAACAAAGAATTTATATAAAAACCTACAGAAACCACAGAGACATGAAACAGCACAATACTGATGATGTTTTGGGAGCAGCAATGATAACACCACACAAACACTTTGCGCATTTTTTGCCATGACAAGCAGAGTGCTCCAGACAATTTCAGTTTTCTAACTGCTGCTCAGGCTGAGTTACATACCTTTAGGTTTCCTCTATCAAGCGCCGCAGTGAGATGTTTCCTGACCTCAGTCAGTTTTGGTCGGGGGCCGTGTGGACTACTACTCTGTTTAAGAGCATTTTCCTTCAAGAATTGTTCTAGTTTGGACTCCCCAAGAAGTAGTTCTGCCATATCATCTGTAAATTAAACCAAATGTGAAATATTAGATGCATTATTTTGCTAACATTTCAATGGGGCAGCTATTGCCTGAATCTTACATACAAATAAACCAAAACAAATGCAGAGGTCAAGTCTTCAGATTTAACGCATCATGTGTACTTTGGTTTATCTTTCACCTGTCTGATTTGCTGTAGAATCAAGTCTCCCGTGTCCTAAGCTGTAATGCAACAGAACATTAAGCTGAAGTAGTGTCCCTTTCCTCCTTAAGGAGCAACAGTTGATTCAAAAGCCCTGTGTACCTTTTTGAACATGACAAGATACACTTCTAATACTCACTTTACCATATAAATTGACCCAGTTTTAAGCTCCATGTCCTTCCTCATGTCATTGATCACTATCTGTATCTTAGCTGCAAGAAGGCAGATATCACTCAGATCTTGTTAAGGCTCCAGCCATCCCAGATCTTCAGTGTGAATGTCCGTTTCTCACAGTTCTCCCCATTTCTCAGGAGGATTACCACTGCTTCTCAGACTCAAAGCTAGAATGTAATATCAGGTCAACCAGACCAAGAGCATGCTAGCACATTTGCCGACCTTCAAGAAACTGATCATCCTCTACCTCATCCAGGACCACTGAACTCATTCTACCAAAACACATTCAGTAGTTCTTCTAGTGAGAAAGAGCTGTAAAAGTCAGCACCCTACCACCCGGAATCTGAAAAGACCAAGTCGTGTCTTGCAAACAATGTCCAAATAACCCAAATTTGAACTATCAGTAAAGCAAGTAGATTTTCAATGGGGAAAAGCAAAAAGCTAACAATCAGAAAAGTCCTCACTGCCCTATAACCTTTAGCACTGTCTTTAGAGGTCATGGGAAGGGACAGAAAGCCTAGGACGTGCAGAAGTCAGTGATACTGTACTGGAAAAGCATTTCATCAGGAAGTACAAATGCATTAGCATTACTTCAGCAGATTTTAGTCTTGTGTCAGCTGGACTTGTTACAACCCATGTACAATGCCAGCATGGACTAAGCTTTAAGCACTGGTTCTATCCTTTAACATGTACTATTGAGTACAAAGACAAGTTAAAAAAACTTTCTTGGCTTTTAAAACTTCCATCTAACTGTGATTCTTAAAGCACAAGTTATTTAAAAGACAGCTTGAGACCAGACAAATAGCAAAAAGCATCAAGGGAGAGCTCATTTTCCCCATGTATGTCTTATTTGCCATTCTAGGAAAGATAACTATGGCAATCTGGACATTTATCTGTCCTCAACTACTGTTCACTTAGGTTTACTGTTTGAACACTGCAGAATGGAAAGATCTCCACATTCAGATGAGGAAAACTGCTGCCTCGTTACCAACCTGCTTAATGATCTGGCTTCAAGACCACAGTCATTCAGATTCATTAGTCCCAAATTTGCAGTAACAGTTCCACTCCTCTGCCTAAAGTTTCTCCTGATACTAGTTATAATCATCTCAGCTCTAGAGTAGACAACACTAAACAATCTGAACTGGCATTTTCTATATCCACTTTCTTCTTTTACAATCATAATTATGACTCTTCACACAGGTTTTGTTTTGCCTAAACTATACATCTTCTGCTCCATTTATCCTCCCAAAACATAGCCTGCATACAGCTTTGATATGGACTAGCCAAAAACGTTGGGTTACTGAAAAATAAGGGAGGGAAAAGTAAAGTATCTTCCTAGAGAAACACTACCTCTGAGACATGGGTAAGAACAAAGACACTTGGTACCTTCCAAATATGTATTAAAGGACACAATTCCCAGTTTAAGACAAAATAAAAATACCAGTACCTCTCAGCAATAGAGCTACAGCATTAGAATTATTTTGGTAATGCATAAGAAATCCACTGTTAGTTGCAGTAGGAAACAAATGACTCTAAGAGGACTTCAGCACTTGATCTATCAGGACTGAGAATACTTATGTCTTCATATGGCTGGCAAAGTGTTTCCTATTGTTTAGAAAACAAGGAAAATAAAATGTCTTCAGTAAAATGTGAGTTTGGCCTACATGTTATGGCAGAGTACAGTAGAAAGCAGGGAAAAAAGCAGTAGATACTCTCCGGATAAGCATCTGGAGGGACCAACACCAGGGTTTGCAATCCCTTGCCCAGAGCCTTCATTTCTCTATCATCTGCAGCAGCAGCCCCCACCTCTAACAGTCATTGTTAATTGCACGCTGCTAGCAAAGGACCCCAAGTCAGCGATGCCAGATGACATCCCACTTCTGGTCACAGGCCAGGATTCTGGCGGGCTCAGAGCCTGCCTGAAGACTCTGTTGAGGTGGGCCAAAGGCAAACAATTTACACTTCACCCTCTGGAGAAGAGCAGGATGGCCAGCTAGAAAGCATTCCCTTTGATTGCGCTCAGCTCATCACCCCGGACTGCAATACTCATCCTGCAATTTACATAACTGTAATTCTTAATTTCATAGGCTTTCCATGGTTGAATCATCCGCCCTGGATGTATTTGAAAGACGTGCAGATACAGCACTGAGGGACACAGTTTAGCAGTGGGATTGGTAGAATTAGGCTAGTGGTTGGATTCTAGGATCTTAAAGGTCTTTTCTAACCTAATCAATACTATGATTCTATGCTTCTAACCGCTGTATCATTTGAAGTTATTTCCAACATATACCTAACATTTTAAATCCACTGATGAAATAAAAGTAGAGAAGAAGCCAGTCTGTTCACAATGTCATCAGTACAATTCCAGGAATTCTTGATGCAATCTATACTAACTTTTCCACTGAAATCTGTTCAGCAAAAATGAACAGATATTTCAAAGTACTAAATAAAGAAAAAGAAAGAATGTACTTTAACATTAGGGCAGGCAGCTTGAACACAGAGTTTTCAGCATTCCCATAGATTACAAAACTTCCTTTTTCCAGTATCTCTTCTCATTGTGAAATGTTTTCCCTTGCAATCCACTCAACTTTCTCTTGTTGCAATTTTAGTCCATCATTTCGGGGACTTTCACTGGCCGTTTCTGAGAAGAGGCTCCTTCTCAGAAGAGGGTGGGGAAGGAGATGGCAGCCTTCCCTTTTATAAAGAATTGTGCTCTGTAGGGTTTTTAGATACCTTCAACTCTAACTGCTCTTTCAGCCAATCTAAGAAAATCCAACAACCTGCCCATTAACAGTATCAATACCATGAAAACTAGTTTCCCACTCTTAGGAAATTGAGAGAATTACCAATCAGTATCAAATTCTTGATCAAAGGGAAGACTCCTCCTTATTCATCCATTCCTCTGCCAAAGTCTTCATCAACAACAATTATTCAGTAGCATTAGGGGATATCTGATGATCTATTACAACTGCAAGAACCATTTCCAAGCTGGAGAAGGGCAGCTTAGCTTGCTCTATCTGTTTCTGCAACATCTCAGTAGTAGTGAATCCACCTGCCTAAAAGGAAGCCCTCTGCCTATAGTCAAAAATAGTCTTTTGAACCTCATTAGCTTCCTCCAGCCTGTCCAGGCCACACTGAACGGTAGCACAGCCCTCTGTGTGTGTCAGCCATTCCTGGCATCTTTGTATCATCAAGGGCGATTTTAAGATCTGGTTATAATTGTCATTACCCTCCTCTGATTCACTTGGTAAATCAGTGGTGTATTTGTGGTTTCCCTAAGTCAAGCCTGTCTTTTACCCATAACTATAACTGGTGAGTGAGCCCTCCCTGGCCTCACCTTGACCCTTGAGCCTTTTGTATTTTCTCAGGCTGTCCCATTTGACAGGTACAGAGTGTGTCAGCAAGCAGCTGCCTGGAGCATTGTGCTGGCTGGGTGTGCTTAAACGACCACATACACACAGAGATGATACTTCAGATGCCATCACTGACTACTAACAAGCAAGGATTCACAGGATGTCTGAGGTCAGAAGGCACCTCTATCTAGAGTCCAACACTCCTGCTCCAAGCAAGATCACCTAAAGCAGGTTGCCCAGGGTCTTGTCCAGTCAGGTCTCTGGGTAAAGCAGAAGAGAAGCTAGAGAAGACATGCAGACTAACATGCAGTATTGGAAGAAAGGCTGCAGGCCAATGCAGACAACACGTTTGTAAAAGCACGACCACAAAAACACAGCCATCTGCTCAAAGAAACTGAATTCTACCTATTTACACCTTTGATTACACATGTTCATTCCCTCTGCCTCTTCAGCACGCAGAGGGCACAGCATCCTTTTACTGTACAGCTATGCCATATCTAGGTAAATTTTCCACTTGACAGCCAAAATGTGCTTGCAAGAAAAATATTCTAGGCTTCCCAAGCTATCTAAGCATATGCAAATTTACTTGCAAAGTACCACTACTGCAGACGTTTATTTTATGAAGGCACATATTAAGGAGAACAGAAAAGTGGAGCAATTGCTTCATATTATAGTTTTTCTACATCTTCTTTTTTTTAAGTATTTAAGCTCCAAATTCTGTGGAATGATAAGACCATGGGAACAGTAAATGATCAGGCCAGGACAGACACACTGTATCATCTATATTATTATGTTTGAATTAAGCTTGGCTTATTCCAGTCAAACACGATGTAAAAATAAGAAATAAGAGATTGTACCCAAGACTGAGACACATAAAGTGTGGGAAATGATTACCATCATCTGTGAGTGCTTAACTGGGAACAGTTCTAGTAATCACACCAAGGGGGAATGATCAAAGTTTAGCTTCTTTCCGTTTATGTTTTGTTAAGGCAATGAAGAACATCAAATTGTAACTTGGAGAACAGGAAAAGCACACACTATGATAGCTAGAATTTTTTTTCAGTCTTGCTTCTTGCCGTGATTGTCTGAGTACAATCAGCTTTCCTGTCAATACTAGCATAAAAAACCTAAACCAATTTAGAGACTATTTAGATGTAAAGCTAAACCAAACCATGTCATGGGGACACCTTGTCAGTGTTCTAGCGAACTGCTACACTGCAGCACTCCACAAGTCCAACAAATTATGACAAAGGAATACAACTTCTGTTCTTCCAAGAAGGTAAAGAAAATGGCTGACAAAAGGAAGACATAAGAGATAGAAGAGATTCTGACTCTGCCCAACTTATACATCAGGAACACTTCCTGACTCTTAAATCTCACCATCTTGAGATTCTGGTTCATGCCTCCACTCTCCTCTCTTTGCACTCACCACTGATTGTCAGGTGAGAAGAGGGACATTTTTCATCTATGGGCTGAAATGGAACTCAGATAAAAGCGCACAGAAGAGATCTTGCAATCCTATACCATTTCCAAATGCCAGCCAGTCACAAAAACAGCCCCTTGTGGTCCTCTTCCCCACCTCCACTAGCTTCACCTAAGAAATTTCAAATTCCTGAAAGGCAGTAGCCTACACCTGTCACACAGAGATGACTGATTGTCTCAAGTACATAACCAACAGCTTGAAACAGAAAGCATATTTTAGAAACTTATTTTATTTCTATCAGCTGTTCTAAAAGCAGCAGTCCCCAACTTCTGCATCTCCTTCAACCCAGCTCTAAAGCTGTCCCATTAGAGCCTTGATTAATACAGGGTGCTTTCTCCCCCATTAAGACAAGACAGTAATTAAATGGTAAAAAGAAAAACAACAGTATGGCTAGAAGTTGAGGCCAGGCAAACCTGAATTTGAAATAAAGCTCATCTGAAAGACAAACAACTTGTTTGCATAATTAACTGCAGAAAAAAATAGGAAAGGGTCTGGAAGCTGTTGGCATTTTCATATCTTGGTTGTCTTTGCAAAAAGTTTTATGGAGATAAAACAAGTTACTGGGCTCAGGTGATCGGCATCTAGGATTTGTCTAGAGCCAAGAGATTTCTCAACCATATTTTATGAAAGAACACAGCTTGCGCCTCCTTTTGGGAAGGGGAAGTCTGTGAAACCTAGGAACGCCTTCCATCTCTCACTCTGCATAACTACATACTAGGTGTCAGTTCCCCAGGGAATCAGGGCTTCAGCACTGAACAAGCTCCAGGAGGAAAAGATTGTTTGTAATAAATAGGAAGCTCTAATTCCTACAGCCAAGGAAGTAACCTGCTTAGACAGGGAACCTGACAGTGGAAGAGCAGCATTTGTCAAATACCACCACACTTAAGTCCTCTTTTATTTCCTTCAGTGCTTCTTAAACATTCAGAATCTACTTTCATTATAAAAGAAACAATTCCTAAGTATCTGCAGGGTCAGATCCTGATCCTCTCCTCTTTTCCAGGTGATACAAGAACACATTTCAAAAGCTGTTCTTTGCTTTATTATGCTCAAAATGCTACACATTAAAAACATCAGCTGCAGAGTAGCTTAATTAAAACTCAAGTTGTTAATTAATCATTGTTCATATGCCATCTCTACAAACACTGATATGGGTGACAAATTTAGTAACAGAGTACTTAAGGCAAGCAGCTCTCTGCCTATTACAATAGTACAGATTTCTTGTATGTAATACCACAGGCAGTGATCAAGATAATAATACAGACAGACTGACTCATTGGATGAAATATTTGATCCTGGCCTTAAGATTTATGGCTCTGTTGCCTGAAGCCACACTTTTCTATGAAATACATGAACCAAGACCCAGTTCTAAAAAACCAGTGTACATGCTATAAAGGTAGGAGACGTAAAATAACAACTGCGTTTAAAACCTCCACCACTTTTAATGCATTCCCTTTTCCTTAACATAATGTGAGATTACAGGATTTATGCATGCACATTTTTAGTGGAATCACATCAATCGTGCATAGATCATCAGTGGGGTGGGAACATGCAAGAACTCTGGCAACATCTCCCACAACAGAGCAATAGGTATGTGTCTGATCTGAGCAGTTTCCTAACAACTGCCACTATGCACTGTGACATGTATTTGCCACACCAGAGAAATATCCAGATTCAGCACTCTTCCTCCAGAGCAGAGACTAAATGCTCCCCAATGATTAAAGGTCCTGCTACTAAACTGGTAGCTAGAGATCCTCACTCCTTTCAGTTTATCTTATCTTGGCACTTTGCTTTTTACAAAGTCACGGTCACTCTATCCAATCACAAATTAAATCGTGTTCGGTACAGAGAAAAATGTGAAGAATTTAACCATCAAATTCTAAGGTGAATGGCCCACATGCGTGTAGGGAAAGCTGGAGAAAAGTCAAATGTCTGACAAATTAACAGTACTTGCTAAACCGTGGGAAAAGTACAAGGTCAGCTCAGGCTGCTTGGAGATGCAGGAAGAAGAAACAGAACAGGAGATAAAGCTACAGCAACTAATATAATTGAGCTGGTTTGCAGTGAATTCTGAAAAACTAGCATACTAACCATAATGATGTAATGGAAATTTACAGGAGCTACAAGCTGCAGGGTATAAAAGGGAGTCCTTGTGTTCAACTGCCACACATGCTGCATTCTTAAGGACCTCCTGCCCCCTTCTTTGCTACCATGCAAATCAAACTCAAACCACAGTGGTATAAATGATTCTTGGTTTATGCTAATGAACGTATTTCATACAATCACCGAATCATTAATGATAGGAAGGGACCTCGAAAGATCATCTAGTCCAATCCCCCTTCTACAGCAGGATCACCCAGACCAAGTCGCACAGGAACACAGCCAGGTGGGTCTGGAACGTCTCCAGAGAAGGAGATTCCACAACCCCCCTGGGCAGCCTGTTCCAGTGCTCTGTTACCCTCACTGGGAAGAAGTTCCTTCTGATATTGATATGGAATGTCCTATGTTCCATCTTGCACCCACTGCCCCTTGTCCTATCACCACATGACACTGAGAAGAGCCTGGCTCCATCTTCCTGACACCCACCCCTCACATATTTGTAGAAATTCATGAGGTCACCCCTGAGCCTCATCTTCTCCAAGCTAGAGACCCAGCTTCCTCAGTCTTTTCTCAAGGTAGAGGTGCTCTACTTCCTTCAACATCTTTGTTGCTCTACACTGGACACCCTCCAGCAGCTGTGTCCTTCTTGAACTGAGGGGCTCAGAACTGGACACAATACTCCAGATGCGGTCTCACTAGTGCAGAGCAGAGAGAGAGAAGAACCTCTCTTGATCTGATAACCACTCAATTTCTGATACCCCCATGTGACATTTGCTAACCTCCAGTCCCTAGGTACCTCTCCTGATCCCCATGATTCAAAAAAGATGATGGAGAGAGGCTTAGCAATGACTTCCACCATCTCCCTCAGCATGCACAGATGCATCTCATAAGGGCCCGTGGATTCATGTACATCCAGTTTGCTCAACTTATCCCTAAACCAGTCCTCACCAACCAAGGCAGGCTCCTCTCTTGCCTCAACTTCCTCTGGAGCCTCAGCAGTCTGGGCATTCATATCATGACAGCTCCCAGAAATGCAGATAGAGACAAACAAGGTGTTCAGTATCTCTGCTTTCACTGTATCCTGTCTTCAGGGCATTGCAGTCATGCGAGCTGTCCGACCAGGTCTTTGTAATTGCCACCAGATCATAATCATAATCACCTGACTAAACACAGATTTCTAACTCCTCCTGCTTATTCCCCATGCTGCATGCTTTGGTGTACAGCACTTTAGGGAGTGAGCTGAGCATTCCAATTTCACCATATGACAGCGAGATGCCATGAGGTTTTCATTAAGACCAGAGCTCTGTCCCACTGGTGCACACCCATCAACTATCCCATCCCCTTTTGAATCGAGTTTAAAGCCCTCTGAATGAGCCCTGCCAATTCTTGCCCCAGAAGCCATTTTCCCCTCTCCCATGTGGACCTCTAAGATCTGGTGTCCTATAGAACCAGTCGTTACCAAAGAACCCAAAGCCCTGCCTGTAACACCAGTCTTGTAGCCAGGTATTAATGCACTGAGACCTTCTATTCCAGCCCATGTCCTCGTCCCAAAATGGAAGTAATGAAGAAAATACAATTTGTACCCCAGACTCATTTACCAAACGTCCCAAGGCCTTGTAGTCTTTCTTCATTCCCCTCAGGCTACAGAATACAGCTTCCTCCCCACCTGTCTGGAAGATCAGCAGTGGGTAATAGTCATCTGATCTCACCAGGTTAGGGCGCATCCTAGCGATAACCCTGATTCAGGCTTCAGCTAACTTCCCTACAGAAAAACAAATACTAACCTTTCACCCTTGTAATTAGGTGAAAAGGAACCTAGAGAGGCCACACTATAGATACACACACTGATAAGTCAGGCTACCATTTCTTCATAAAACTTTTAAATAAAGCAAGAGAATGCCAACAACTCGACATTAATGTGAGATAGCTAATTTCTGAAATAATTACATTCATAATATATGGAAGTATCCTTATAAACATAAGCAGTTATAGGCTCCAAATACCCAGGTGTTTGTAATTCTTTCCACCCAGACAAATTACATGCTTCCTCACAGAGGGAGAAGCAGTAAGTTCCCCTTGCCTTTGCCCTTCACTGGCTGCTGCCACTGTTCATTTTCCACCAGCTGTTACACTTGTCAGACCCCTGGGGGAGAAAATAAGCTCAATATGTCAGCAGAAACTAACTCCATAAAGCAGTGTTTTCTGTGGGCCCAGAACAATAAATCCCATCTCTGTTGTCCATCAGTACAAGGGAAAGGCCAGGAAAATGCAACAAGGAGAAACTGCATAGAGGTGCAACTTGAGCAAAGATAGGAAGACAGAGCTCCTCCAAGCAAGGTGTTAGACCAGCTTGGTTACTTGTGAAATCAGTCTGACTTACACCAGCATTTACTCTTACAGCTGACAGGTCAGTTGTAACACAAGCACCAGGCCTACATCATCACTTAACACTGTTGTAACATCCCTGTCTTTCTGAAGAAACAAAGCTGTCACTCAAAAAGTAAGACAACGTATCTTAGTACTGTCATCATTCTTGGTCTTCATTCAGAAGAATGTGTGTCCTTAGCACACTTGTTCTATAAATATGACGGTGAACGCAGCCAAAACAAAACAATACTGGTAACAAATGAAGAGAGCACTTCGTTTCCACGCTTGTGGAAATGCAAAAAGTCACATCAAGTATTCCACAAACTTCTCTGGTAGAGACGTGGGTCTGCTTGGAAAGCTTTGCACATATAAACTGCATTGCAAGCTCTATGTTATGTATATAAGCTAAAGAAATTTGACAAACACCTTCTAAGTAGAACATGAGTCCTAAAAGGTTTAAAAATCCCTGGTTTACTCTAAGGATAAGCTGTAGCCATACGACTGAGGTCTTGCATTTCACAAGGGAGTAAAATAGCTGAGAAGTGATAAAAGATGCTTCTATTTTTACATCCTACTTTTACCCAGATAAAGAAACAGCATAGAAAGTGACAAACAAAATGCAGACTTGAGCAACAAAACAACAGACACGTAAAATACTTTCTGATCCTTCGCTCCTCCACTTCTACCTCCCCACTAATCTATCAGAAAGGTCCAATATAAACTACATACTCAAAGTGCTGAGAGGACAGGCAGTCAGAGGATAGATCACACACAAAACACAGACAGAAATGGGATAGTAATGGTAGCTGAAATTCAGTTGATAAGAAAGCAGTGTATTAAAAGGGTGTTGAATTTCAATCAGCAAACTTGATCCCTGTATGTAATGTTGTATTTTCATGGCAAAGTCACAGTGCTCTTGGTAACGTATAGATCAGCACATGCATTTGCTCCCCACAGTAATGCAATACTTCTCACTGGCTAAGACTGGAACAGAACCACACCATTCTACCTCACTTGAACTATAAAACCTCCTCAGTGCTTTTCCAGACAGAGCCATACATCTCTGTGAACCTAAGCAAAGTCACATTCTGATTGCAGCAACAAAGAATGGCCGGAAATATCCATGGAAATACCTGTATCCTTTATTTTATCCATTCAGTTTGCCACTGAACTGAGCAAAGGTCGTCTCGCTGTGTTTTGAAAGGAAGAAAATACTATAGCACCTGTGTCTTGAAAATGCTCTGAGCAGAAACTGCCTTCACCCTTCACAATTACACTGTAGCCACTTCCTTCAAGACACTACTTCTTCCATCAAAACTTCATGTCAGATTTACAATTGGCTTCAAAATGTGATTGCTAACTTGCCAAAATATCATTCAAACACTACACAGTTTGTAGCACCCTGAGAATCCTATTTCCCAAAGATTGGAATGACATGTTACCATCAATAAAACTGTTGCAGAGAGGTTTCAAATCGCAATCCTCATAAAGCTGACCACTTCCATAAAATACCCAAGCCATCATGAAAAAGTATCATCACAAAAGTATCATCATAGCTACTTCATAAGCCTTATTTTTCAGCGTTTAAGAAGAGCATCTTTACAGAAGAGCATCTTTTGAAACACTAAAAGCTTTTAATGAAATAAAAATGGGGGGTTCAAGTACATGTGATCATTAACATCAGACACTAGTTACTTTGGGGACCGCTACACTAACCTGAGATCTTTGCAAAAATCTCTCCTGTGGCATGTTGCATTTCATACACACAACTGTGGCTCTGATCCCAACCAAGTGTTTCAAGACAAAGTTGTACACAGTTCTAAAGATTAAGTCATTTGTTAAATAAAGTAGCCCATTCAGAATGGCTTAAAATATAAACGAATCCCATAACCAGTGCCTCCCCATTCTGGGTACACTTGAAAATACATTCTCATTAGTTTCACAGGCCGAGCATTTACTACTTTACCTTTCCCAGTGATCACTGAACAAGGAACTTTGTACTTAAAGCTTTTGCTAACTCTCATGACCACACTTCATCACCTTGCTGTTCACTTGCAGTGTTAGGCAAAACAACAATTTCCTTCAGATCATTTTCCTAGTGAACCTTTTCAGTTAGCTCAACTGATGAGCTCAAATTTTCATTAGTAAATACTGCTTGAAGATTTTATTTCTAACAACTCACAAAGTTTGAGTTCAGTGAGAAGTGGAGCGATGCCTAAGATGATACATGAGGACAGCACCTTTCTTACAACCCAACAACATACTGACTCAACAAAGACTGCACCTCTGTAACCTCAGAGCAGCACAATGATTTCTATGCCAGCTGCTACAGTTCTTGTAAATCCTGCTGTACTGGATGTAAACAGCAAGGTGCTGGCCACAGGGGGCTGCAGGGGTGGCCCCTGTGTGAAGAGGCCAGGGGCTGCTCTCTCCAACAGACTCAAAGCAAGACACAGCTGAGCCTCTCAATGAAGCTGACAGCACTCCCACAGAGTATCTAAGAAAGAGGTAAAAATGCCACGAAGAAGCAGAGGGAGCAAAAAGAGTAAGAAATAAGGGAACACCAAGGTCAGAAGGAGGGGGATGAGGTGTTCTCTAGGTGCTGGAGCAGATAACCACCACTGTAGCCTGCGGAGGATTGAAGCTGATGCAAGCAGACAAGGACAGCCTGTGTCAGAGCAGACTTTTTTTGCCTGAAGGACTGCAGTGAGTGGGGAGCCCATGTCAGGGCAGAGGGAAAACGTGAGAAGGAAGGAGCAGCAGAAACTACTTCGCACCAACTGCAACCTTTTTGCCCCTCCACACCACACAGGAGTCTTGGGTGCAGAAGCGTGGCTGGAAAGAGTAGAAGCCTTGTTTTCACATGTCTCTGTTCCTTACCGTCTGAAACTAAATTTTAACTGACAACAAATTAATTTTATCCAAGTCAAGTTTGTTTTCCTTACAACAGTAGTTAGTAAGCAATCCCCCTGTCTTTATCTGAAACTATGAGTCTTCTCATCCTGTTTTCTGCTCCTGCCACACTAAGGATGGGGAGAGACCAAGCAGCTCTTAGCCAAAGCCAACACACTACACCTGCACATAGGAGTTCTGGCCCAATCTTTTACGGGAGTGCAGAAGAAACAAGAGCTCATACAGAGACTCATGTTGCAATACACGTGTCTCATCAGTGAGGCTGAGTCTTGGTTCTGAAGGAAAGAAACCTAATAGAAACTGGGTAAGTTCTGAATGAGATGGATAGATAAAGGATATTTAACCTACCCATCGATTAATCTATCTACCTCTCCATCCATCCTATTAAAAACTATGCAAGTCACAGGCCTGACAGAGCACACATTTTCCATGACTGAAACTGGGATTATTATTTACAGAAGGCAGTGACCAATCCATTAATATTTCTCTTCACTCTTTATCTCAGTGAGCTCATGAAGTCTTCTGAATACAATCCATCAGATAGAATGGTTCTACTAAGGGTCATTTTTGTGCACCCAAAATCCTACATAAACTGTCATTTATATTTGATTCACAGCCAGGTTTCAGTGAGGGAACAGATTGGACTCATCATCAAAACGAAACAGAATAAACAATATACTAATCAGTTCCACGGAAAAGACTGCAGCTCTCAAGTGCTACACTTATCCAGAAGTATATACTGGTGCCTTATACATCCACATAAACGTTCATCCTGGGAGCTGTTGTTGCTATTTTTTCCTTTGTCTAATTTCTGTTACAAGCTTCAAGGAATGGAAATTTGATAACAGCAAGTACTATACTGGTGCAAGACAGCTCAAATAAAACCAGCCCACTACAATCTCTGCCAACTTCTCTAATCCCCATTTCCCCAACAGGAGGTATAATTCAGTCTTAAGAGTTTATTGTTTTGCCACAACACATTACAAGAGGACTTCTCCAAAAGATTCCTCAATTAAAATCCTCCAGCATTCATGACTTAGAGCCAATTTCCTATGTATCAATAAAGAACCTTTCCCCTCCTCTCTTCTCTTCTCACTTTTAAATAATTATTGTGACACACTGCTCCACATTCAGACAGAAACAGATCTTTTGTCATCTATTCCATTTGCTAAACTGAGTATTACTGCAGGAGGAAGCATTAAAGTTCCCAGTACTTCTTAAATTAACTGCTTCACATTAACTAACATCATTGGAGTGCCTTTTAGTTCATATCTCAGCATTGTCCTTCCTTTGTAGTCTCAATAGCTGGTAACATTGGCCTGCAGTCTGTTCAGTAAACAAAGATCCAGAACACAAACTCACAGCATCACTTTCAGATGCTCACTCTCGACAGCAGAGACATGTATTCTATTAAATAAATCCATCTCTTCCTGCTTAACTCCACTGCAAGAGGCCCTACCATCCCTACCTGGTTGCTGGCATTCTCATCTAGAACTTGGAAGCAAGAGACGTTGATTGAATAGCTCTGTGTTGTCAGAAAGAGAAAATCTACATATGAAACACGAGCATGTTTTACAGATCAGGAAATGGTCCAATATTTTGTATTTTGACTAGTACTGAATCTGGAAGACACTAATGGGAAAAATCAGGGAAGTGTGAAGTTACGCAGACTGCATAATCTTCTCTGATATGCTTCAGTTAGGTAAAAGGTAGTCAAGTCATAGAAATTTAAGTCAAAGTGTCAGAAACATCTTCTTCCTAGCTCTCCCTATCTGTCTGAAATATCTGAGTACATCTTAAAAGCATGAAGATCATGCTGTTCAACTCCACAGCCTAAAAACTCTGGCCTTTGCTTGAAATGGCTGCCAATCAATTCATATTCTCTCTCTCATTGAACCATGTCCTTTAACTATAATACTAACCAAAAAAGAAGCACCACTGATCGATGGAAGGTATTACACCAGTCTATTTCAGGATCATCAGCCAGCTGTTCTTAAGGCAAACATCTCTGAAGTTATCTAGTCCGTCTGGAATTCAGTTCTCTCCTCTTTATTTTGAAACCATGCTTTTCCTACTTTGTATTTCTATAGACCTGAACCATAAAGGTATTTTTCCCCTGCCTAACGTGCACAAGCATCACAACGCACTCCCAGCAGCACCAACCTGACACCTCCTCATAACACCTCTGAATTCACCCCAGGTTCTATCTCTGCCGACTCGATTTCTCTCTAAGACCAACTCCAGGTCGGCTTTAAGGAGAAGAGCGAGTCCCGGGAGGCAGCCACCACCCCCACGTCTTTTCCCCCCTCACAGAACGAAGACATCCAGGCCAAAACGAAGAACTTCCCCGAGTCCCTCCCTGCTCGTGAGGCACTTCCACACCTCAGAACAAAGCCCCGCTCGTCTACTCCTTCGGCTGAACGTTCATAAGTTTGCGAGATGAAAAATACGAGACCAGGCAAACAGTCCATAGTTTTTTACTAGCCGGCAGCTGGAGCTGCGCGGTGTTGCTGAGGTGTGCGCTAAGACCCGGCACACAGGCACCAGACACCGGGCTGTGCACAGCAGGGCATTTCGGGGCTCGCACACACTTGTCGCCCTGAGCGCCCGCAGACCCCCCAGCCCGCTCACAACGCACTCAGAGGGCCCCGCCGCCGCCGCCGCGGCAGCGAAACGCGGCCTCCATCGGGTTTCCCAGCGGGGCCCGGGGGCTGCTGAGGGGACGGTGCCCGCCCCAGGCCATTCCGCGGCCCCCGCACGCCGAGTCCTGCCCTC
>VZRI01008197.1:3295-56554 GCA_013397515.1 Upupa epops | reverse complement strand
GTGAAGGGGGCTGCCGCAGCCGCGGCTCCTGCTCGGAGCGGGCGGGCGCTGCCCGGCGGCACCGAATCCCACCGGAGGCGGGGACAGTTAGAGGCCGCAACCCTTCACCCGCTCTAGGGGTGTTTAGCTGATTTTAACGCTTTCTCCTGCTCACTCGGCTCTCAGCCGTCTCCATTAGCTCACCCTCCCTTTCACGCTGACTGCGGAGCAGCGCGCAGGGCCGCCCGAGTAGTTAAACTGCAGAGGGTAGAACAGTGCCTGTAGAACACAGGCCGGTACATAAGTTAAAATGTAAGAACCCTTCAAGTGGAAAAGCCCACGATGATCAAGTACAAATCACAACCTTAGTTGGCTGCTGCTGTTACCCGGACCAGCATCACACTCCTCCGGGTCTAGTATGTTTCAGTGAAGTCTCACAAAGTTGGAAGTCAGTGTTGGGCTAACAAAACATGATCAGCCAGAGACAGGTCAAGCACTGCTTCACAGATGTTAGGAACAACCCCAAACCCTGCAAATTGTGCAGATGCTTTCTTAAGGAAAACAATTAATCCTTTAATAACTGTTACCGGTTCATTAACTCATGAGGAATAGACCGATGCTTGTGTAACTAAACGCTTGTCCATGTGCTCTCCAGCTCTACTCCAATGCTTCCTGCAAACCTTGCTTTGCTTCTATCCACAGACCATCCCAATTATTGCAACTCCGGGACACGAATCAACTGTCTTGGTGTTTCCGCTAAGTTGCAATTAATCCCCGGTGCTCTTGAAAGCATGATGGCACAAAATGCAGCCATCATCTGCTTTCTTACGCAGAAGCCGTTACTGCACTTTCAGTTTGCAGTCTGGTTTCAAAGTACACTTTTGATTTTGGAAAGTGAAATAGAAGCAGTAGCCAAGTACAGCAGAAATACAGTGGGGTACCTCAGGACTGCAAAGAAGGGAAATATCTGCTGACATGATGTTTCAGAAGAGGCAGATACAGTGGTTATATAGAGCATGGTGTGTTAGTGGAGAGATAAGGTGATTAAAATGAGAAAGGAAAGAAATGATAATTCAAGATCTTTTATATCATAACTAATCGTTCTTTTACAGATTAGACTGAACATGTAGATATGGAGCCTAATTGACATGCTTCAGCAGTGGTCTTTACACAGTTAGGTTGATTGTTGGGTTCAATGATCTTTTGCAACTTAAGCAATTCTATGATTGTATGAAAACTAAAATTTCAAACTTTGAAAGGAATTAATTGCTTTTGAAGATGATTCACATTTCATCACAAAAATGTTAACACATCAGCACTAATCACAATTTCAGTAAAGGTTACTGGCAAAAGAATGATATTAAAGTATTTACACAACAGTTCATCACGTTTTATTATCTCAACAGGCAGAACTCTAGGCTGGGAATGGAGATCTTGGAGAGTACTCAGGTAGAAAGAGACCTGAGGGGACTGGTGGACAGCAAACTTAGCATGAGTCAGCAGTGTGCCCAGGCAGCCAAGAGGGCTAATGGCATCCTGGCCTGTATCAGGAATGGTGTGGCCAGCAGGGAGAGGGAGGTTCTCCTCCTCCCTCTGTATTCGGCACTGGTTAGACCGCACCTGGAGTGTTGTGTTCAGTTCTGGGCCCCTCAGTTCAGGAAGGATGTCGAGGGGCTGGAACAAGTCCAGAGAAGGGCAACTAGAATGGGAAAGGGGCTGGAAGGTCAGCCCTGCGAGGAGAGGCTGATGGAGCTGGGTCTGTTTAGCCTGGAGAAGAAGAGGCTCAGGGGTGACCTTATCGGTGTCTGTAACTACCTAAAAGGGGGTTGGAGTCAGGCGGGGGTCGGTCTTTTCTCCCTGGACACTGGAGACAGGACAAGGGGTCACAGTCTTCAGCTCCATCAGGGGAGGTTTAGACTTGACATTAGGAGAAGGTTTTTCACTGACAGAGTGATCTGGTTTTGGAATGGGCTGCCCACAGAGGTGGTCGTGTCGCCGTTCCTGGAGGTGTTCAAGGTCAGGCTGGATGAGGTGCTGAGTGGCATGAGCTAGATGGCAGATGTTAGGGTTACTTAGTTGGTTTTAGGTTGTGCTGGATGATCTTTAAGGTCTTTTCCAGCCTCATCAGTACTGTGATACTATGACTTATGGAGAGATATGCCTATGCAAAGGGAATTTTGAAATACATTGGAACAATTAGGAAACCCAGTTTAACATGAATGAAACTTCCACATGCCTAAGACTGCTCTGAGAAGATTCCATAACAGTATATGGTAACGGATATTGAATGAATAGCATGCAAGTCATACAGAAAGGAAGCCTTGTCCTGCATATTTTGTCAACTGCCACTTATTTGTGTGAACTGAAGTGTGGGTCTCTGGGCCTAGGCAGTCAGCTGTTGGCACAGACAAGGATACATACATGCTGTTAGAAAGTCTGCTTGTAAGGTTAGGTAGCTGAAGAACTATAAGATATGTAGATACCTGCTTTCTGAAGACAACAGAAAATTAAAAAGTAAGAGAAATAACCAAGGTTTTTTGGAGAACCAAAAGGCCATCTCTTCCACTCCAATCCCTCAAAAACACAATAAGAGAAATAATGGCTTGTTCAGGGCCATTTTATGAGCTCCCCATACATTTCCTCAAATATGAAGTGCAAACACTTCCAGGCCAGACCGCATTCATGTGAGAAATAATTTCCCTACCGTGAAGAGCATAATCCATAAGTGCTACAGAAACAAGATTTTCACTGGAATCCAAGTATTCTTTTTGCAGTTAGCATAACACGGTGGAACGAGGTAACTGTAGAGGTCTCCATTCCCACTGAACCAGGAGTCTAGGAAATTTAGACCAGTGCACATGACAACTGCTGGAGAAAACGATGTCAGTGATGTTGGTTCCTCCATTGCCAGACCACTAGAGGGAGTCGAAAACTACATATAATTTCAGAAACACTCTAAACCTGTAGAGTAGGGTTCAAAACATGAACAGAAGTTGCTGTATGTTGAGAGTACTACAACAAACGGGTAAGGGAAGTGAAATAAATAAGAGGAAGCCAAGGAGACTGGGAGTTGTTGAGGATATGAAACAATTCTAGCAACTTTATTAGTTCAGTACTTTCCAGAGGTAAGGAAATCGTCTGTGACACAAATAACGGGGTGTTCAGCAGCTAGGAAGGTTCTGTATCTGGAAAGAGCAAAACCCATGCCATTTACACTACATCTTTCCGATTACATTACAACTGGAGCTAAGTCTTACAAATCAGTAGATCCAGTATGAGTATACACAAGTCCTGAAACAAAGCAAAGGGTGCCACCACCACCCTTTGAATTGCTCATGGAATGCCAGGGGCATGACAAGGACATTGGGCTTGTGCTTATATGCCAAAAGGCAGAGGACAGCAGTACAGTATTGCCTGCCTGGCCTCATGTAATCCTAAATGCAGCCACATTTTTCCAGGGAGGATTAAGGAGCGAGGCACAGTTTATTTATAACACAGTATGACCAAGTAAGTTTCCAAAGTGCCTAGCATTCACTCAAAATCACAGAATGCATAAGTTCCCACCCGCTTCATTGCCCTGGAGATCACTCTACCTATCCACACAGGCCAGGTGACAGCAGTACATGTGTTTCTATTTCTTTAGCTGCTTGACCATAACTGAAGCAGAAAGCAATAGTGCTCCTGTGACTACAGTTGGGAAGGATGGGAACTACCTTTGTGTGGACTTTATCTTCAGTTCATAAGGCAAAGTTTCAGTTCATGAGCAAAGTTTCTGGGGAACAACTGCCAGCTTTCAGCCTCTCAGTGCTCCTGCTTGGTCCAACTACAGGTTCTCAAAAGTCACACACCTGTAAACTGGAAAACAAAGCAGATTTCTCCTGCAGGTTTTTGACCTAACCCTACTTTGAAGTGTAAAAGGTAAATCAGACAGCCAGATCTGACACTGAGTTTGAAAATGTTACTGGAATTTGTACCTTTGTGGTTGCACTTATTCTCCAAAAAGTTACTCTTTTTTATATCTCCCCTTTTTATACTTCATAAACAGATTAAATAGTGTTTAAAGAGTTTTCTGGAAAGTAAAGATGTCCACTTACTGCTCTGTGTATTTTAAGTGTAGCATTCCTAGACTTCTGAACAAGGAAAAAGGATGCTGCATAGCCTTCCTTAACATTTTTGTTTCTTCTAGGGATTGGTCACTTGGCTCTACAGTCCACTCTAGGCAGAAAAGTACATGCATTGCCTTTCAGGAAAAGAAAACCAAAGAGAAATGAAAGACATCATCTTATTTCAGAGAAGAAAATAGGCTGGCTGAAGACAAAAAACTTCCATTAATTATCATTCCAATGCATCTGAAGAACTTAATTTGTCAAATTAATTCCATGATGATGGATAGCAAGACTTACAAATACAAGTACCTCCAAGCCCTACCAACCACGGACAGAAGTGGCCAAGTACAGGCTGGGCTTGCCATCCTCCAGATCCTCATGGTTAGGCTTCAACAGCTCTAGAGACAGGAGCATTCAGCTAACATCTGGCTCAAAATCTTTGATGATCAGTCTTCCAGAAACAGCTGTCTTACATGTCTTCCACCACTGCATCCAGAAAACGATCCTTTTCTAGCACATTTTCACATCCAAAATCAGACCCTTATCCTCATTCAATTCCTAAATATCCTGACACTGGGTAAAATAAACCATTGCAATTACTTGTCTTGCTTTTTGGTAAACTTCTGCTGCAAGGTTTTGCACTTTGTTGATGCAACCAGGAATTCTGAAGACGTACACAGTTGTTAGGAAACATCGGTGCAATCCATTTAAGGAAAGCTAGCAGAGAATTGTGGCTAACAGCAAAGTCTAGTTGGAAGCCCATATCTAGAGTCCCTCAAGGGTCAGTGCTGGGACCAGTTCTGTGTCATATATTCATCGACAATCTGTCAGCAAGCCTGCTGATGACACAAAGCTGGGAGAACTGGCCAACACATCAGCAGGCTGTGCTGTCATTCAGCAAGACCTGGACAGGCTGGAGGGTTGGGCAGGGAGAAATTTAAGGAAATCCAACAAGTTTAGAGTCTTGCATCTAGAAAAAAAACCAACTGCACATCCCATTACAGGTTGTGGATTGGCCTGCTGAAGGGCAGCGTGGTGGAATGAGAGCTGGGAGTATTGGTGGACAGAAGGATGACCATGAGCTAGCAAGTATCTTTGTGGCCAAGGATAATGGCCTCCTGCGGTGGATTAGAAGGGGTGTGGTTTGGAAGTCAAGAGGTGTTCCTCCTCGTCTGCTATACCCTGGTAAGGTCACACCTGGAATATTGTGCCCAGTTCTGGGCCCCTCAGTTCAAGGAGGACATAGAACTGCTTAAGAGAGTCACATGGATGATTAAGGGAGGCTGAGGGAGCTGGGTCTCTTCAGCCTGGTGAAAAGAATGAGAGACTACCTTATTAATGCTTATAAATAGCTAAACAGCAACTGTCAGGAGGATGGTACCAGATTCTTCTCAGTTACACCCAATGACAGGACAAAGTGCAGGTGCAAGGGGTGCAAGCTGGAGCACAGGAGATTCCACACGAACACGCAAACAACTTCTACTTGAGGGTGACAGAACACTATCAGGCTGCCCAGAGATATTGTCTCCTTCTCTGGAGACATTCAAAACCCACCTGGACACGTTCCTGTGTGACCTGCTGTAGGTGATCCTGCTTTGGCAGGGGAGTTAGATTAGATGATCTTTCAAGGTCCCTCCCAATCACTAACTCCGTGATTCAGCAATGCAAGGCATGTAAGCCTTTACCATTTGAAACTGGCACCATGCTACTCTAAGAAAGGAGTTGACAAACACAGCTGTCTGTTTTTTCCTAAAGATTTTAATTGGAGCCAACTGCTTCTTTGAAAGCAGTAGGGTACAACCAGAATGCCCTAGACATCCCTGTGAGAAAAAGCACTCAGCATTACCCTTCTTCCCGCTCTCTGCCCACACTAACACAAGAAATAGCATGCCTTGTTCTATTACTGCAAATTAACATAGCCCGCTCCTTCACAACTAGCTGTCAGAATCTGTCAGCAATTAACTTCTCACCTTTACAGCTACAGAGGTAAAAGGTAGAAATTATGGATAATCTTTTCTACTGGGATTCTAACAAAAGGTATTTTTCTGACAGGAAATAATGTTGCAGGGTTTTTGTTCTCTACAAATGAAAGAGGGCAGTAAAGATAGCTGTAATGCATCAACATGTGCAGCAGTAGCATCTCAACGCCAAGGCTGTCAAGGCCAAAAGCCAATACCACAATTGTATTCACCCTGTAATCCAGACGTACCTTAATGGTAATGGCCTCTTCTCGCTGTGTTGTTGAATTAAGAGGTTAGATCCTTCCCATCTGACAGCTTTAAAATTGAACTAGATGACCTGCCAGGGCTGTGTATGGACGAACTGACGTGGCGATACACGTTCAGTAGACTAGTTCTCAATGCTTGGACTGAAGAACAAAATGACCTAGCACACCAAGTTCTAATTAGGACAATCCTTGTACAATGAATACATCGTCAGTCAGTGGGATTCCGTTTCCACAAGCAGGCATAGCTTCAGCAGAGAAACTATTATATACAGCCGCACTACAAAACACGAGACCTTTTTAAGGAGCTATGTAAGAGAACGTTTGAAGTTACTTGCTGCTTTGGAGTTATTTGCTGCTTTGGCAGTTTAATCCAGTTTTTCTTCTCCACTGTACATTGATTTTAGAGAAAAAGAGGACACATACTGTTACTAATGAGTAACCTTCTCCAGACAGCATGATACTATTACCGAGTCACCTATGCCAGTGTAAATGGGAGATGAAATCCTGGTCATAGTCACCTCCTTGCAACGGCATCTTTAAATACAGCTTCCTCCCCTTCTCACTTTACTGCAGTTCCAAAACTGGTTTACACATGCAAGCTTTTCTAGCTTAGCTGAATGTACAACACAAATTGACAGCCTAAGTGATGGAAAGTGTCCTTGGTTAAACACAGCTGTATCAGCAAGTATC
This sequence comes from Upupa epops, assembly GCA_013397515.1. NCBI lineage: Eukaryota > Metazoa > Chordata > Aves > Bucerotiformes > Upupidae > Upupa > Upupa epops. The sequence continues at coordinate 49,552 of VZRI01008197.1, read as the reverse complement.
ACTAACAGGTATTTATCTTGAACTAAACTAGCTAGCCATTACTTTTCCTAGCAAATTTATTTTGGTTCTTCACAAGGCCTTAGCCTAAATCCTTGGATTTTTATCCTACTTAGGAAACTAAACCTTTGATCCCAAATATAAACCCAAATATACATGTAAATGTGATAGCAATTTTAACAACTGAAGCTTGATTTATTGACAAAGTGGAATTATTTCTGCATTAAGAAAAATTTCTGTATTAAGAAAATTGCAGCGTTTACACTCAGTTTCCAGTTCCATCTGTGACGTTTGAGCAGTTCCTGAGCAATCCAAGATGAGTTCTCTATTTTCTGCTTTATTGTTGGCATTTCCAAGGAAGTTGGCAGACTTCTGCATTGATTTTGTGAATACAGACAGATTGATTGCCGATTTTAAAAACTGATTTTATCTGAATAGTATGGATTCTTTTCTGCCTTTGAATACGATGTTGACTGTCAAAAGTCACAGCATTGTAGCTTATTAGATTTTGCAGTGCTTCATTACTTATAAAATCAATTCAGCCAGTGTTAACCAACATGCCTTAGCTAACTTAACAAAACACCTTTACTTCCCCTATGTCCGCTGGTTGAGATGCGATACAAACACGAGCTCCAAGAAAAGGGTAGAGCCCTGTGTATGACAGCAAGCCAAATAGATCAGCCTACACCACCCCATCTGCCTAAGCACTTACTGCTGATTCCTGGGCAGTTGCAGGCTTCTGCTTCTATCCCACACAACAGGAAGGACGTCAAAACACATGGCTTGTCTTTACGATATTGCAGGTGTCTTACACGTCTCGGCTCTTGCTGTTTCTAGCTTGTCCATGCAATTAAAAACATCACTTTATTTACTAGTGCAGACTACAGGAATCATCCTAAGGTTTTTTTTGCTACGCAGATGTTCTGAACATCCAGAATCTACTGAAAAAGCAAGATACAAAAACACAGTGTGTCAAGTAAGGGCTAGCCAATAGTTCTGCATATCTTATTTTTTATAGAATCCAGTGCCCTCTGGGTCAAATGAGCAAACCAGGAAGTGTTTATCACAGGTAGAGGAATACTGAGGCCCTTTTATCCCTTTACAGCATAGAGATTTTATTTCCTCTTCTCTCCAGAATTCCAGACCTCAGTCAACTATCACAGTTGGAGAAAGTCAATGTCCTGTTTCACAACATAAAAATCTGTGCTGAGAAAGACTTATACAGGGGGGAAAAGAACAATACTTGAGAACTAAAACAATTCCAGCTGAAGATCAAAACATCTTATAAAGATACGAGCGTGCAGACACACATATCCTCAGACCTGCAGACAGTCAGGAAACCAGTTTATGCTAGGTAACCAGTGAGTCAGTGTGAGTCTAGAACTCATTTCTAAGCTCAAGTTCTCTTAAAAAAGGTGAACGATTTTAAACTCGGGTCAAGACACAATAAAAATTGTCATATACTTGTGAACATTTCACCACAACCTATAAACATACATCAACACTGTGATTTTCTGCCAGGAATTACTCGGTTCCTGGATGAGCGCTAGGAAACACGGCTGTACAGTTACTATTACCTTATTCAGAGACATGGCTACGGAAAAAGATGGAAGAAAACCATACCTCAACAATGCCAGCTTGAAGCCTCAATCCATTCTGATGCAATCCTGCGTTTCCGTGTTACACCCCCCAAGCTGTTCAACAGAGCATTTTAAAGTTTCTCACCACAGTAAGCAGTACATATGCCACAAGGACCAAACCTTCAAAGAAAAAAATCTGTTACCCGGATGGGCAAGAGATTAAGCTGAGACACACATCATTTTTCTGCCAAGAGCAACTAGTCTCCTGCACGGGTATTTAAATGAGTGAAACTGCTCTTGAACTGTACAGTTTGCAACTCAGTTTTATCTGTGTACAGAGATCAGCAGTGGTCTATGTAAAGAGCTTAGTCTTTATGTGAAGCTCAGTTGCTTACATCCCTTGTCAAGAGCTCTGTTAGCTAGCAGCAGCAAAAAGTCAGAGGTGACAAAACCAGCCACCCCAGCTGATTCAAGGCAAATACAGGGTGGCAACCAAATATTTACCCCTGACAAAAAGAATTACCCTGTTTTTCAGACTTTTAGTGTCTCCTGTGAAGAGCACAATGAGAACACTGAAATACTCATCTACAATAGTTGTGTAGTTGTATTCCAATAATTCCAGTATCACAAAACCTGTGTGTGAGAACCTCTGACCATACAACCATTACCTGCGCAAGAATTCTTTTTCTTGTTTCATCAATTTGTCAAGAAAAAGTTGAAAATTTCCCAAAGGGAAGGAACTGTACTGTGCTTTTAACATGAAGCTGTTTCATCTGGGTCGCTTTATCCTAAATCCAGCTGGTTATCAGTTTCTTACCCTTAAATAACACCAAACCCAAAACTGCTTGCTTATTTCTTCACCCTGAAGACCAACAAACTCCAGGAACTTCTTAAAGTGCAAACTTCACAATCAGCCTGTTCTCCAACCTCCCAAATCACTTGTATTTTTCAGCATAACAAGTATTACTGGTGGATTGTTTGTTGTATTTACAGCGTGTTTATTGAGGAGAGGGAAATTATTCTTTTACAAATGAGCCATGTTCACTACTGAGATTACTTCCAGAGAGAGCATTCAGAAAGCAAAACTGAATATATTACATTGACAATTATTTTTCAACATTTTAACATCAGCCACTTAGAACTGGTTGTGTTATTAGCACATACAATTTTCTTTAAATATACTACTTCTACATAAACAGTGCAAATTTCAATATTCACATCAACCTGAAACTAATGCTGCAACTACTGTTGACATTCACATCAAGAAAGTAGTAAACTATTTCACATGAGCAATTCCAAAACCTCAGAATGCCATTATTAATATCGAAGAAACACAGAACAAACATGTTGGGCTTCAAGGCCTTGTTTTGATACACACAATCCCTGTAAACATGGATGTATTTATTTGTCAATACTGATATCCAATATCATTCTATAAATAAAACCACTGATATAAACAATTCCTATAACTTTTTTTGCATAGGGTTTGGATTAAGGTTCAAGATAGAGCAAGCTGTTAACAAAATTCCTCAGTCAATTAGTCTTCCATCGAGCAAATTTAGGCATATGATTCACTTTACATGAGGATTCTCTGACTTCAGTGGAAACTTACACATGTAAGTATTTGCTAAACTGAAGTAACCTTTTGCACTTTAGTTATCCCTATCCTATAGAGGATACGAGCAATAAAAGAACTCTCCATAAATTTATAAAATATACTGATTTAAAAGTTTATGCTGATGTTTCTGCAAGTCACATTTATGATTCCAAACAGTTATGTACATACTATACTATCACAGTAGAAAATACTTCACTGTAGAACACCACAGTGAACAAGTTGTGAAGCACAGTGTTTAATATAATTTCCCTTTAGTATTCCCAGTGCATAAGTTGTTAACATCTACACAACACAAGGTGCCCAGGTCAAGTAATTGTTAAATGCAATGCAAAAGCAAGATAGAAAGAGCTTTGCATTTTAAAGTAAGGAATGAAAACAGTAGGTAATATACAGGGACTTGCTCCTGCAAAGCACAGAGTTCTCCTCCACAATGACCACAACCACCAAATATGGTGGATTCCGGGTCATTCAACCCAGTGAAACAGTGCTCAGCACCTTGGAGAAAGAGAGATCTGAGCGCACTTTACAACATCAAAAGGAGATGTTTTATTATAAAGTGCAAAACCCAAAACATTTTAATACTTTTCTGTCACTATTAAACCGCCGTATTTGCACAATGCAAAATTCAAAGAGCTTGGTACATATTTTGTATGGACCCTATAATAACAAATGTTGAAATTGGAGATTTCGCATCTTTAAAAAAACCTTAGTACTTTAAAGTTACTGTGTAAATATAAAAAGAAAATATAAATTATAATTTATTCTTGAAATAGATATTTTAACATGTGACCATGTTCCAAAGCATTTAGTATGAAATTTCACTTATAGCACTACATTTTAGAACCTTTTAAAACATTTTAGAAGTTAGCAACTTCAAAAAGTAGAAATAAAAATTATTGTATCACAGTATTAGATACTTCACCCTATCAGAAATCTTTTACCGTAGATGTTTTGTTTAAAAATTAAATAAATCCTAAGAAAAACAAAAAGAAACACCCCAAGGCTTATATTCCAAGTTGTTTAGAACAAGATCAACACAGTTAATTTTTAAAACAAGACAGGAGTTCGATAACATTTCACTTTGGTCTTAAAATTCAAATAAATGGGATAGAATGTAAGCACAAACTCAAATGGCCTTGAAGCATTATACTGCTTTGGTGCATTGTACCAATATTCTTTACATGCATGGAGAACCAAATTCCATTACATTCTTCACAGAGCTGGATAAAAGCAGAAGGTCCAAGAGTTCTACATGTTACAGAGCTTTACCTCCTTTGAATTGTGGGGTAGAAACCGGAAGATTCTGACACCGAGACAGTCTTCTTCCAAGCTGTACCAGGAGCAGCATAGCTCCTTACCTTGAGCTTGACTGTACACTAGTAATTAAGCCCTAAGAGAATACAATGTTGGTTGTATAATAGCATTATACCATATCCAGTGATATCAAACTTAATGCTAAAAAGAAATGTATTGAAATACGAAGCTTAAAGGTATGATTGAAATACATTTTAAAAACAACAGACATTCCTGTAGCCTAGGGAAGCCACAGGGAAGAAGGGTGGGAGAAGACTATAGGTACTACCAAGTACCACTTCAACCTTCAAAAAAGGATATTCTCTGCTTTTCAGTCAGAGAACTGGAAGATGGTTTCTGGGTTATTGCTGTCTGTAGGGTTTGTTGGCTGCAGTGTTTTTGTAGGTGTAGTTTTACCATGAGAATGAGAGGAAGAAGAATGTGAACTTTCACTGGAGCTGCTACGTGTCTCTGTGCTTGTACTTGTTTTTTTCATTTTCCTTCTCTTTGCAAGTGGTGCCTTGTCAACATTCTGGAGACAAAATCCTTCCCTTTTGTACTTGTTAAAGGCCTGTTTCAAAATAAAAGGTAATTCTAAGCTTTTCAAGAGGTTTAAGATACTTTATGTATTTGTACCTTGTTATGAACGTTCTATGGAAAGATTAGTTTATCTCTTGACTGATTCCTATTAATTCTTATAGCTGTACAATAACTTCACTCTCTTCACATGCTTTTAAGAGCCAATAACTAATGTTATTAGCTGGCATCTTTCCTGCCTTGCACTTTTTAATTTGCAAGTGTTTTTTATTAAGCCATAAACCCATTTAAGCCTGTTTTCAGGAAAAGCACTTAACTACATTACAGTTTTTCTTTCATGCTAAATAATGTTGCGTTATTATCAGGACATCACCAAGTAACAATTGTTTCTTTCTCTCTTCTTAATAAGCACCTGCGAGTATTGTGGCACAGAAGTGCTCAATTTCAGTTTATCCTCTGTAAAATGAATCATGATCATCACTGTATAATACAGTTTCAGTTCAAGCACTTCAAGTAACTATACAATGACAGAGAAACAATTTCATTTAATAAAGCACCTACGATACTAAAGCATGACCTACATAAGCTTCACCTCTGTTCTGTAACCATAGGGACAAAAAGTCAAACAACTGCTTAAATTAAATGTAACGTTTATTCTATTTTTATAAAGATTAAGACCTTTTAAAAGGTTTCTCTTGGAAACCTCTAAAAAACACATTTAACAATTCTTTCGTTAACACCTGTCTCTTGCTCCCCAACAATTCAGTAGTGTAAACATCTTCAAGCAATTTATTCTTGCGTCACCATTCGTGGTTTCACTCTACTCATAGGTATTATAGCTAGGCATCAAGGAAAAACTGTCACTATAAAGGAATCACTGCACTATGAGGACAAATACACATTTTTAATTTAAGGAACACATACAAAAACCTAGATTAACATATTACAAAATTCAGCACGGCATAAAATTTCTTAGAACTTACATGAAAAGTGGCTTTGACATATGTGTGCACCGCAGCTCCTGAAGAGCCCAAGTTATCAGGAGTCATTAGAGGGTTGGATGACAGTTGGCTGCCATCCTGAAGCCATTCATTGTATCTCAGGCTGGACATTTTGATTCTTTTGTTTGGATCCACTGTTAGAAGTCCTAATAGACACACATTACATTCTCTTAAACTGTAAGCCTTTAATAGAAATGCCTTTATAATAATATCTGCCTTTAATAGAAATGCAATTATTTTTTCAGAAAACATCCTGTATTGCTTTGATAATTAAGCAATGCCAATACTTCCCCTAGGTATGCTAATACTTATGCTAGATAAGGCTTACACAACGTTACAATGTCAACCTCTGCAGAAAAAAATCATTAGATGCAAGAAACTGCCATTTAACTGGAAACCTCACACTGCTTTTCACACAAAACTCTGAATTCAAACTCTGTGCAGGGTAAAGTTCAAGAGAATCAGACTCAGATCCTCTGCATGATCCACTGAGGTATGAAACTGGAGATTACTACGCCTTTTCTTTGCAGAAAAAAATCCTTGCAAGACGCCTTCTACATGAATTCACAACTTGATCTTAGTAGAATTGAGACTGCTGTCTATAGCATACTGAAAACACTTATTAGGTGCTCAAAAATTCAGTGAAATCAAAGCATGGCAAATACAAATGAGCCAACTGAAAAATAAGCAGTGTCAGTATACACATCCAAAAGAGACCAAGAAAAAAAAGGTAGGTATAAATTAGTTTTCCACAAAATCTCAGCTTCTCAAATATTTATTATCTCAACCTAGTGTTTTTTACAAAAGCAAAAATAACATTGCAGTAGCATTACAAAAATTGCTGTTTGTAAGTATGTTGAAGAGCAACTTCACCTTATCTGAAGGTCTTGCTACTTCTAACCCCACTGAACTTCTATCAGCATCTCACTAAATGAGAGCGCTCACCAACCACTGTACAAGCAATTTGATGTGCCCACCTTTACTCACAACTTGTGTTAGGGACTGGTACGTAGCTCAAGCTGTCAATACTACTGTCAGATTAGGCACTCACAGCATTCATGTATCATAGAGTTCTCTATCTTTTCAGATGAAAATGCAAGCTACATGAAATAGTTGTGAATAAATACCTTGAATTAATTCTTTAGCCTCTTCAGAAACATTTTTCCAAGCCTCTCCTTCAAAGGAAAATTCTCCTTTTTTTATTTTCTTCATAATTTCCAATGCACTGGTACATGTTAAACTTTTGTCTTGAGACTGAAATGGTACCTGTCCTGATAGCATTGTATACTGTCATGATAAAAAGCACAGTATTAACAAATACACTGTAGTTATGAACAATCCCATCACTACATATGGAGTAGTGTAGCTTGCAGTACTGATACAATAAAACCCTGGATAACACAACTTCAAGCTCATAGAAAATTAAAAACAGGCAAAACTTTCTTGGAAGTCCTTACAGGAAGACACAAACTATAAATAAGTAGTAGTGATAGTCTACCCAGCTTCCAGTCTGTAAGCATTTAAAGTAGTATACTGTAAGTCAGAATGCAGGCTGATTCTTTCTCTGGAATGAAACTGTTAAAAATGACAGAATCACAGAATAATCACAGTTGGAAAGGACCTCCTAGATCACCGAGTCCAACCATACTTATGTACGTCATACATGGATGCCTGTAAGATCTCTGAACGAGAATATATCATTTTAAGATTAAGACTGTATCAAGTAATTTATCAAGTAATTTTCCATTCCTAGTAACATTATATTTATTACATTACTTAACAAAATCTCCACCCTGGAAAGTATCTGTTTTGGGACCCTATTATTTGCAGAGCACTATTTTCACCTCTCTTAAATTTGTCATCTACTCCAATAGAAGACTAAAATCTGTCCAGTCCTTTGCACTTTAACAAAAAGTAAACGTACAGAATAAAGTTACAATTGAAAAGATCTCACTCACCAAAATGACTCCTAAACTCCACAGATCGCAAGATTCATCATAACCGTTGTGATTCAAGAGCTCAGGGGCAGCATAATGAAGAGTAAAACATGGAGTCTTAAGAGGCTGATTATCAGGTGGTTTTAAACGAGCAAAGCCAAAATCAATTATTTTTATTTCTGAATTATCAGTTTCATCTGTAAACAATAAATTCTGAAAAGCAAAAGACAAAAATCAATACCAGCACTGGACACAGAATGGGCTAGAATACTTAAGTTATTTCTTTCCTACATCTATTACTTTAAAATGCTTCACATCATCTGGAGAAAAGAGAACAGACACACTGGGGAAAAAATGGAGCAGTAGAACACTTCTAGGATGTAGGAAAGTATTATGTGTTTATCTGCCAACAATATACCTGCAAGTCAGGGTATTTATGAAATAATTAGTGAAAACATCTATTTAGCAAAGAAAATAATTGTGGTAAGACCAACAGGATGAAAAGCAAAAGATGACAACAGGAGTGGAGAACTGCCTTCTTCCTCAAAGAAAATCTGGCATGTTGGGCATGACAACTTTCTTCTGCGTGCAATTCTTGTTGCATGTCTTGTGACTGCCCAATGTTTGCTTCTCAAGCAGTAACATGCTGAAGCCATATCACCATGAGCACAGAACTGTAGACTAACAGGAGTACCAACAGCTCAGCAGTTGGACCAATTACTATCTGGCATGGATCTCAAAGTCAGTGTAAATACGCTTTTTAGAAGAGACTTGGGACAAAGAGCATTCAAGCAATGAAAGTCATATAGCAGGGCAACCTCAAACCAACAGCCTAACAAGGGTATGGCAGCTACCTCCAAAAGCAGCCCTTTTGAGGGAAAAGAAATCAAACAAAAGGTGGAAACGTACAGGCAACGTATCTAAGCAACCTAGCCCTACTTATGGACTGTTTCATGCAATAAATATAAACTTATCATTAGTAAAGGCAGGCAAAATGTTTCTAAACACATTAGAGAGTAAATAGCTTAAGAATTTAAAAATGTTCCCTAACTTTTACCCATGAAGAAAAACAGATCTATAGATTTTTCTATGTACAAGTGAAAGATCTGTAATAAATGCTGGAAGAACAAAAATATTTCACATTTCAGATATTTAATAACTAAATGTCTAAACATACTGCATAAGCAAGTCACGATACCTCAGGTTTCAGATCTCTATGGACTACTCCTACATCGTGCATATGGCTAACTGCTGAAACAAGTCTGCGCATAATATGACTGGCCTCAGTCTCACTGAAGTGTTTCTTTTTCTGAATACGTTCAAGCAATTCTCCTCCCTTCAGCAATTCCATTACTAAAAACGTGTGAAGCTGAAACAATAAAGAAAAATACGGCACGTTAGAAATTTAACATTACAAGCCAACATTCATTTAGGACCTAGGTGCTATTTTATTTCTCAAAGTCTGAAGAAATAAGGCTGCCACTCACAGCGATTTGGAAGGTCAATAGGAAGAACCAAGTTTTAGATGACATTTTTTCTATCCATCTCATGCACACCCACACTTACTACAAAAACATGATGCTACCATGTAAATGGATAAATCTGTAGGGAGTCCAAATGTCTTTCTTTAGGCTAACAAATAAAAAGCTAGACTTTTGCTGTTTAAGGGGGATGTAGGGATATGTGTCTATTAATATGCTTAAGGAGTTAGTCATTTAATATAACCAAACTCTTTAAAAGCACCCTGAAACTTCACCGTGAGATCAAAGATGGTCTAGAATTTCTTCTAATGTCACCCCCTACAGAGTAGTAGCCAAAGCTACTCTTATAATTACAATCAACAATAGACTTCTCCCAAACATTGATGAACATTTTAATTAAAAAGTAATCACTGTTCTTTTCAAGACAACCAATTAGCAGTAATTCACTTTATAATTATTCAACTGCAGTTGATGGTGTTCTAACATCATGCCATTAAGTAAACCAGAGACTTCTCAGGAGAGGAAAGTGGTCTCTAAACAAATCTTAACATTACTTAAACATATTTTTCCAAAGAATGGATCTACTTTCATACTGGGTAATTTAGCAAGCTACTTGGGTATTTTCTGAAGTTAGTAATATGTAAAGAAAAAGATGCTAGATACGGAAATCTTGTATATGAATGTTAACTTGCATATGAAGGTTAGACGTTATTTCACAACTATTACTTTAAGATACACGACAAACCAGAGGGAAGTTGATTCAGTATCTCAGTATCACAGATATAGAAACTGAGCAATTATTATACTGCATGATGATCAAGAAAGTAGATCAAGAACCAGAAACTAATGGAAGACTAATTCTTCCAAATACCATTTTGTTTTGCAATTTCCTTTCAACGCATAACTTCTGCTTCAGCTTCTGTAACTAAACAAAAGCCATAGGAAAAAAGTTGCCTCCACAGTAACAGTACAATTAACTCCTAAGAGTTCTCCAGAAACCATGTGGTAATGTGTTCGATAGATGCCGACTGCAGTTTCTTCAAAATACCTGGTCATGATAAACTTCGTGTAACTTCACTACATTTGGATGTCCTTCGCAGAGTTTCAAAGCTGTTATTTCCCTCTGGGTGTTCGCTTCCATTCTGTAAAAATTGAGCAGTCATTTTGTACCAGTTCTAGTGAGCAAATTATACATTCATAATGCTGCTCCTATTTTTTTTTTATTTAATAGCCCTACAGATTGGGACATTAAAAATACACCCAGATCAAACAATGTTTTGCTTTTCTTCAGTCCAGGGCAATTAGGTGCACATAAACCTTTGAAATTAGCACGTGGACTTGAAGAATGGCCCTCTATAAACACCTATCTTCTCAGACTTTAAAACAGACAATATCACAAAACATAAAAGGGAAATTTTAAAACACCAAGAACTGGAAGACAGAGAGGACATCAACAGATGCTGAAATGGCACTATATAGATGCCTAGGTTTATGTCAATGAATTGCACTGCTAGTGCCTGGTCACTCAAGCCCTTCTATAGGCTCCACTAACTGTTTTGAGCAGACTTCTATTAATTATGGCAGGCCTTGGCCAACTTAAGTCTGGTGGACAGCTTCTCCTCGAGTCTGGAAAAAGAGAGGTACAACCAAATGTCTTTTGAGTAGAGATGACTGTGAACTATCATTCTGATAGCAGAACACTGCTTTTTCCTGCCAGCACTCCACACCACAGTAGGAACATATTTACAAAGGAACACCGCAAAATGAGGTTAAAAATTCAGCTGTCTCTCAAGGAATCTCATCTCTACTTTTCTCTAGGCAGGAAGTTCCAGAGGTCTTCTTCCAGAATAGATACAAGATCCACAAAGCAAGACAGTTGCTTGCAGTTTGGACTTCTCTTCAAAACGTCCAGGAAACTATATGCAACTTGTAACTTTACGGTCTAATTCCATTTTGCAAAAACACACAGTTAATTAGACCGAGGCATCCCACAGTACAGATAATTTAGAGCAATACCATAGGCAACCAATTGGGCTGCAAAGGAAAGGAAGCCAATGTAAGACTCCACTTCCTAAGACATAGTAAACATTCTAAACCCATGGGTGACAGTAAGCAAACACTTTTACTATCTTACAGAATATTTATACCTTTTGCTAATTATTTTTACTGCATACTCTTGGCTAGTTTTCTTGTGTAAGCACTTCCGACAAATGGAAAAACTTCCTTCTCCCAACGGTTTCTCCTTCAGATCCAGTTCATAATGATGATAAAATGGAGAGTCCTGTTGGGAAACTGTATTTAGTTCTGCAGAATATTTTGAATATGCACAATCAAAGACAGAGTAAAGCTACATGAAAATTTTTCATGATGTTTAAAATTGTAAGAGTTCCCTTTGTTATAAATAGAAGATAAGATGATATTTTATTAAAATGCACACAATTGATTAGAGAGTAAATCTTTCAGTGCATTAAAATGATCAGTAAATAAATTATTACTACTACAATAGCTTAAGACAAAATATTCAGACAAACAAGATCAAAGATGGCCTTATGTACATTTATCCACAAAATTGTGATCATTCAAAGACATCACGATAGCTTCAAAAACATCTGCAACAGCTTGTTGGGCAAGAACTGTTAGGAGACAAATTGCTGTTAGTACTTCGATTTAGCCTTCTAGAAAACTAGACAATGATTTTCAGATACTGTTAAGAAGTGCTTGAAGTTGTATCACATACAAACTATATACTTGGATCATTTGAGAAGCCAATACAAAGCAAAGTAATGACTATTCTGTGATCAGTAGCCAGGCCTGTGATTGATGCTCTGAAAGGTCCAAGTTAACCAACTTTATTCTGGTCCTACTATCATCATTACCTTCATCATAGCACTCCTTGCAATAGTTGTGGTTCCAGGCCGTTCATCTCCCATATAAAACTGAAGAGGATCTACTGTAGCTGCATTGCGTTTAAACAAAATAGAAGGCGCAACAAAAGAATATCCCTATGAAATTAGGAGATAAATTAGGAGATCAGAAAAGAACACAGCTTGAAATTGTTGCACACAAACTATCACACTGCATACAAAATATGAGACATTTCAGAATAATCGTTCAAAGAAATCTGAAGTTTCATAACATAATACAGGAACTGTAACCGCCTCATTGATGGGTAGATATTACTCTGTTCAGTGTGGACAGGAATCTTCCTAGTATTAGTTATATGATTCCACAATTATAGCGAAAATATACTAAAAACCCAGCTTGAGCTCAAATTTAAGCCCGTATTTCACACTAAGTTAAGTCACCTTTGAGCTAAGGTACAATATGGTTTTTATGCTGTGATGCAAACAAACTACTTTCAATAGCAAATCAAAATAAGCTGGGTATCATGACAAGAGAAGCTGTGACTACCACTGCAGGATGAATCAGCCAGTATTATGACACGCATACGCTGCTTGCTACAGTCACTACAAATCTGACTTCCAAAACACGATGCTATATTCCTGCATACTAAGTGTTAAGCTGCTCAAAAACAGACAAACAAAACCCAGCAAAGCATCATGATGGGGAAGAGAGAAAGCAGTCTGAACTGCTGTTCATCTCCGCGGCCTTGACACCAAGTTGGCTGCACGTGAGCTGCTGTTGCCTGTTTGACATCCAGGCTGTGCAGTCTCTGAAGGTTTCATTCTTTAACAGCACATAGGAGATGGCAAGGAGAGCTTTGTTACTGCTCTTCATATAGCAGTCTAGTTAGTAAAGCACTCCTACACCATGTGGAAGACCAGCTTTCAGCTCTGCAGTCAGCTCCCGCTTCCCAGTAAAACAGCTCAGTTACTGTTCAATTACAAGTAACGTAGACATGGGGGAAACTACACTGCTGATGTCAAAGCTGGTAGCCCAGTCTGCTAAGAGTCAAGAATGACAAGACTCACACGGCATGAAGAATCAATGAAGGACAGATTGATTTTAGTCCATCAGGTAGGACATGCAGCTGGGAATGTGGAACTTTACATTTGCAGTAGGACTATTGCCATGTTTATTATTTTGTAATTACTGAACAGCTCTGGGAATTGGGATTGGAAACTACACAGCTCACTCCCAATAATTTAGAAGGCAGGTAAAAAGGTGATACATGTGCAATTGCTGAATCAAGATTTTTAATTAACGTAAATTCTTAAAATACCTGAAATATTCTTTCTGAAGTCTGAGGGGTTGCTGCAGGAGAGTATGTTGGATCCATTTCTGTAAATTCGTCTGCAAAATTACTGACATCCAACTCATCTCTGATTACTGGTTTAAAGGGAGCAGATACTTTTTTGGCAGCTAAATCATCCCAGTTCATATTCTAAATCAAAACCAGGAAGACAAAAGACAAGTTGGAATCAAATGAAAGTTTTCTTGCCGGTATCTGTTGCTGTTAAGAGTCATCTAGAAAGAAACAGTCTTATCTCCCTTTGCTATTTTGCACATACACATGAAAAGCAAATTGCTTAGTTAAAGGCAAGGTGCTTACTTTTTTGTATGTACATTCAACACACATATTTGAAGTGTTTCATTTATACCACCTAAGTTTAAATCCTCCAAGATCCACATTAAAATCTACTTGATATCAGGAGTACCGCACACTTAAGGTTCTTGCAGAACAACGTTACAATCATTTTTTAACAGCAATGGGTAGAGCAGTACAGATACTGTACGCAAATCCAACCCTCATCACTGTTTGAAAGCCAATGTCAATACACTGAAGTCTGAACAGAATTCAAAGCTACTAAACAAGATACAGAATTCATCAGGCAAAGGAAAATATAATAAAGGAGTTTATCACTATTGGTGAACTTTATTAACAATCCAACTTTACTAACCACATCAGTGGTGAACTTGCTTTAAAAAAAACCCAAACAACCCAACATGCAATGCATAATTTAAGTGTCTTCCATTACACCTTCTGGTCTAAGCAGTGTCTTTTGGCTACTTAAAGTAACGGCTAGAATCAGAACATACTAAAGATTTGCATGCCCTTGTTATAGAATGCATAAAATCCACTTAGAGAAGCACACGGATATTTTTAGTAACTTATGTTGAATTATTTAAGCAATTAGCATGCCTCTACACTACTCTGTTAACAAAACAACAATGGTTTTAGACTTGGATTTCAAAGGCATTACTGTCACAGAGTAAGTGGGGAGGTTTGTGGGTTTTTTTTACCTGGAAAAAGGGATGCTGTTTGATTTCGTCAGCATCAGTGGGACCACAACCTAGCCTCTTCTTGGGATCTTTCATCAAAAGACGCTGAATTATATCCTTAGACAACGCACTCATTTCTTGTGGATAAGGTGGTTCACTTTTTAATATTCTCCTGCAAAACAAATAAAACCATTGTTTGGTAACAACCTTACGTGTCGAGTGTTACATCAAAGAATTACCATGTTAACGTAGCATTTAACCTTTTACTTAAATTTCTACTGTACTCAAATACAGGAGGACAAGTGTGAAAACCAACTCTTTTTCCTTTCGAATAAAGCAAGGTCTGAAGAAATTCAGACATGAAATACAATACCTGTAAGCAACAGATTACGAACAAAATCCACAAAAGAAAATCAATCCTTATTTCTTACATACTGAGCTTACTTTTCAAAAGAAATACCATAGCCAGAAGAAATCAGAGACATCACCTTGATGACATAAATGCAGCCAAAAAAATCTAACCTATTCCCGTGTTAAAAGGCAATGTTCCTGTGATACACTGCATGTCTCCAGTCAGACTGAGAGCTGCCACTGGTTTATACTGTTTATGAGCTGACTGAGCAGAAAGGGAAGTTATTCTACCCCTTTACTCTGCTTTAGTGAGGCCACACCTGGTCTCCCCAATTCAAGAGGGATTCACTGTGAGAGAACTGAGATTCAGAGAATTCAGTGCAGAGCTAGAAGAATGGCTGGGGATCTGGAACAACTGCCTTATGAAGAAAAATTAAGAAAATTTGGACAAATTTTTGTCCAACAAGGTTGGACAAAACAAGGCTACAAGGGGATTTACTTACTGTCTCGAAATCAATGAGGGCTGCAAGCTTGAACACAGGAAGTTTTACCCTGATATGAGGAAAACCTTCATTACAGTAAAGGTCATTAAATATTGGAACTGGTTGCCCACAGACATTGTGGAGTTCACTGCTCTGAAGATGTTTAAGACCTGTCTGGATGAGGTTTCGTGCAGTTGATTCAGGCTTTCAGGCAGCTATACTTTTCAGTAATGTGTATCCTGCTTGAGCAGGAGGGTGGGACCCGACAGCCTCTGAAGGCCTCTTCCAACCCTAATAAATTGTGTTAATTGCGTAAACTGAATCCTCTATGAAGTGTATATCTGTCAAAGCAACTACCATACATACTATGCTAATAATAGTTTGGTGTAACACTGTATTTTACCTAATGTAAAAACTTTTGTTTCAACAGCATCAGTAATTCCTCCCTCATGTCAAAGACTACTCTTTTAAATTACTGTTTTTATAGGGAGAACCAACAATGAGATGCTATTTAGCTATGTGAAAAGCAGGCTATGATTACACGGAGGGATATTTTCCAGCTGTTGACCTTCCCTTTGCCCACTGCAGAGAAAACCTGGAACACAGAAGGTTTAAATTAAGGTAAACAACTGTTTTTACTCTGAGGGTGATAGTAAAACTGGATGCCCAGAGAGGCTGTAGAGTCTTCTTCTCTGGAGATACTCAAATCAAGCCTGGATGTGGTGTTCCTGTGTGACCAACTCCAGCATAGGGATTGGACTAGATGATTTTCAGAGGTCCCTTCCAACCCTGACCATTCTACACTTCTGCCGTGCTCTACAGGCCAATTCTACATAAGATGCTTTAAGTATGCCAGAGGCATTTGTGGATAAATACTTCTGAGACTGCTTGATACAACTCAATATTCACCATGCTATGATTAGTTTGCAGAACCACATTACAGAAATAGCAAACAAAGAATGTGATTTCTTCAGAAGTTCTGGGAATTACTTACAACTGTAATGGAACTGAAGTATGTGAAGCTGAATAAACATTAATTAGGATGGCAAGCAAGCTGCCAGAAATGAAAAACCATATGGTCTTGTGAGGGAGCAGAGTCATGAAAACTAGCCAAGTAGTTTTATCAAGTGAAGTCTGGCTTCACTAGTACATCACACTAAGGAATGATGTGCTGAAAAGTCAGTCAAGGCAGGAAGAACAGCCCATAATGTTCGACAGAGGGAGCTGCATGTATCAACGGCCAACCAAATCCTGGGCTACACCACAAGAGGTGTGGTCAGCTGGTTGAGGGAGATGATTCTACTGCCCTACTCAACTTTCATGGGACCCCACTCAGCAAACTGCATCCAGCTCCGAGGACCACACTATAAGAACAGCAGAAAGTTTTTGTTGGGTTAACACCTAATGATTACCACTTCCTAAACTTTTTCAGCCTTATTCCCTGTAACTAGGTTTTGCATTGTAACTGTTTATAATGAGTTACACAGCTATGGCTCAGAGTAATGAATCAGCATTAGTTTGTTCAAGCACTCCACCTTCATCCAGGTTTCCATTGTTTATGCTTGACTTCTCCAAAGGATTACTCAGTGGACATACTTAATAGCAATTTTTTCCATGAAAAGGTAGGTCTAATGCCAAAAGAAAAACCGGTAAAATTGGTCTGGAAGTGTTGTGGTTCATCCTACGCTTGGCTGAACCATTACAATAGGTCAGTCTGAAAGGTTGATGATAATCTGTAGGCAGAGACATTGATGTGATTCAAAGTCTGCCATGAATTGGTTTCCTTCACACAGCAGAATTTTCTAACAGATATTCGACAAGTTAGTAAAAGTTGAATTACTGTCTATCAGTCTGTGTGCTCTGGACTAGCCTATATTCCAGGCAGGCAGCCACAGGCTCTAGAACAAAACTTCAGGAGACACCAAACACAGTCCTGTTGCTCCCCAATGCACCCACCAATCACCACCACCCAAAACATTCCACAGGACTCAGTGCAGCAGTCAGGACAGAGAAAGCAGCAATGGTTTAAAACGCTCAGCCATATGCTTAAGAGAATCGTAACATTCATTAATCATCTGCAAACACATGAAATGGATGGCATCCAGCACAGAGACTACTAGCAATGGAGCAGATTCAGAAATCGTGGATCTTACGGGTGCTGAAGTAACAAAACAGATGAAATTAAGTCCAAAATGTACTCATGTAATTGGGACATTGAAATTTCAGCTATAAACTCAAGGCTTTGCCATTAGAAGTGACAGAAAAGAAGGATTTAGATGCATCAGCCCACCACTGGCATTAACAAGAGGAACCCAAGAAAGAAGGAATTAAATTCCTTTTTTAATTAATTCCATTAAATATCCTCACGAAACAAAGATGCAATAAAATGCCCATATGTAAGGTAGAACACCACAAGCTGAGAGAATAGACAGCACTTTTTCAGGAAGCAAGACAACTGGGAAGCATCTTTAAATAAAGAAAACAAAGAATTTACCTTCTATATTTATCAAAAGCAAAAGTTCAAAGACCACAGGGTTGATACTTATAGAGCATAAACACCAACCAGAACAAAAGCATGTTAAGCAAAATTAGAGTAGATAGCCACAACTAAATTTAGATCAGAAACTAGATTTGCCATCAGAGGGCAGACACTAGCAACCCTGAAGGTTGCTAATTCAACATTGAATTTCATCTTGGGATCCAAATTTAACAATTCAGACATGACATAAGCATTCAACAACATTTCTACTCTTAAATAGGCCAGAAAGATTCCAGTTTTAATTCCATCATAATGGTCAAGAGGGTAAGAGGGTAAAAATCTTTAATTTTGTTTTGTTAATTAATTCCCTCTCCCCTCATATTCTTTTCTGCCTTTCCTGTTCTGGTAGAGACCTAAAAACCAATAAACAGGTTTCAACCTTTCAAGACACTTTTTTTTCTATTAGAAATTCAGACAAAATTGATTTTCTAAATAATTGATTCATGCATTTTTGTTATTATAAGCTTAAATATGAAGCTATGAGGTGAATTCAGGTGACAATCAGAACCACTGGAATACATTCCAGTAGGACTACAACTATTCTTAGTAGTTTGGGGACTGTACTTGAGAATGGTTTCATGTAATTTAAGTCCTCAACTCCCTGCTCCAAGATAGTTTTCTCACAAGAGAAATCTAGTAATAATAACTCTCTTTTTTGAGGGAGATATTGGCAGTGTATTTTGGGCAAGTTTATTTTAGAAGTGTCCCAATACTGTTCAGGGATACTCAAAACAAACCTTTAAAGCATACACAACCAAAAACATCTAGCCCAGCCCCCCCTGCAGTGAGCATGGACATCTTCCCTTAGATAAGATTCCCCAGACTCTTGTTCAGCTTCACAGAGTATCTCCAGGGATGGGCCCTCAACTACCTCCGTGGGCCACCTGTTCCAGCGTTCAATCACCCTCCTGCTAGAATAATTTCTTCCCAACATCTAATTTCAAACTATCCTTCTCTAATTCGATACCTCTGCCCCTTGTCCTATCGCTACAGGTCTTCGCAAACAGTCCCTCTTCAGCCTTCTTGTAGATCACTATCAGGTCTTCCTTGAGACTTCTATTCTCTAGGCTGAATAATCCCAGCTACACTTAGCCTGTCTTCATTCTTTCCAGCCCCCTGATCATTTTTGTGGCCTCCTCTGGACCCGCTCCATCAGTTCCCTGTCCTTCCCTGTACTGAGGGCTGCAGATGGCATTTTCTTTGCCTTTCAACAGTAAATGCAACAGAGTCGAGCATCCATAGGGCTGTGCTTCCACCATATTTTAAAACAAGGCAGATCTTTTGTAGAGGTTAATTATTTTAATAATCTACTTCCAGATCTCATTCTGTTAAACAGAACTGAAATATCTAGACTTTAGATTTAAACTGTCATAAAACATGACATAAGCATCACTTTGTGAACAAGCATATATATTTTCTTGTTTGTTTTTTATCTTACCTAGAAATCTCTGCTTGAGAATTCTTCTCTCCATCAACTGTAAATGGTGATGCTCCAGTTAATAATTCATACATAAGAACACCAACACTCCACCAATCAACAGCCTGCAGAACAAAAATTACACATGCAATTATACACCGAAATTCTGAACGAAAGGAGGAATAAAACAATGCACCCAGAAGGGAACTAGCAAAGAAAGAGTCCAACTACCAATACAAATGCAAACCTGGATACAGTAAAGGATATTAGAACAGACTTCCAGTCAATGCTCCATGATAAATTAATTTTAATTTGAAACCTCTTCACTTACCTTCTTCAGCTAATCTCACAAGCTGAACTCTTTTAAAAAGAAAAACTTCAGTCAGTGAAAAACCTTTTTCTCCTGGAATTCTATCTTATTTTTACCATTGCAAACCGATAAGAAATCTAGAACATAATCAAAAGAACAGAGGAACCTAAACCTAGCAGAACCTAAGCTTTCAGGAGTTTAAGAATGCAACCAAGAACTTTCAAGAAGCACAGTTTAGGAGTATAGATTCCAGTTAATCAGACTTAATGAAAATGCTAGGGAATTTTATCTTCTATTCTCCAGTAATACATGTGATCTTTGGCTTCCCAGACAATCACACTAATCATATCTCTGATACCTAACAACCCTACAAAATATCTCTTTCAAAAGAAAAGATGCTGTTATCAATAATAAAAGAAAGCAGTTCAGTAACTTCATAATTAATTTAACTACAGGTTTGAACTTCTCAGTTTTACTTCCATACAATTTGTGAATTAGTGAAACTGAGTATCTGCTTTACCTCTGTTGACAACACTGATACAGTACAGGAAGACAATCAGTAAAAACTATGACACTTTGGCCTCATATTTTAGAGGTTTTTTGCTTCAATACAGTTCATATATTCAGCCAGCAGTGTCGAGAAGACTGAGCTGAAGAAGTGTCTGTACTGCTATCTTTTCAAATACACAGTGATCAGAGAAGGTAACTTTTCTTTCGGAAAAATGCATACCACAGAAAAGGTAGGCTCTGCAGAAAACAAATTCTTAGAAATACCCAAATACTAGAGCAAATCTTTTAGATAAAGACATGGCTGAAAGAACACAAACCAAAACACAGATGAGAGCGTACCACAGAGGAAATGAGACTGCTTTAGCATTTTTAAATAAGATCTTTGAATCACTAGATACACGGCGAGTATGAAATACACTAGAAACTTAACATGTCACATTGTCAGTGGTAATGCCTAGAGTATACTGTGTAAGCAGGTATCACACAGATAACTTACCAGCTAACATTTGGTATCAAACAGTGAAGTCATTTCTTACAGAATACTGTGTGACTTTCCACTAAGTGAAAAGACAAACCACACTATTTTAAGTATCAGGGAGGCAATCATTCCTTTCTCTGTACTTGCAACTGCTGGCTCTCAGATGAAATTGTTATGGAATCGTAGAATGCTGTGGGTTGGAGGAGCCTGAAAGATCATCTAGATCTAAATCCCCTACCATGGGCAGGGTTACTTCTGACTAGACCAGGCTACTCAAAGTCTTATCCAACCTGACTTTGAATACATCCAGTGCTGGGGCTCCAGAAGTAGATACCAGCACTCTAATAAGATTAGCATTCTGGGTTGGAACTCATTGTTGGCTCCTCTTGAGTTTTTCCATCAACCAGCACCCCTATGTCTTCCTCTGCAGGCCTGCTCTTAATCCATACTTCATCCAGACTGTGTTTCGGACTGACATAACCCAGGTGCAAGATCTCGTATTGGGCTTTGGCGTTTTCAACTCACCACATTGATAATCACAACTCTAAGTACAGCCATCTAGCCAATTCCATGTTTTTCCAGCTTGAAGACCAAGATATCTTGCAGTAAAGTCTCAAATGCTTTATGCAAGTCCAGGTAAATGACATCAGCTGCTCTTCCCATATCCACAAATGCTGTAACTCCATTGTAAAAGGCCATCAAATTTGTCAGGCACAATTTGCCCTAGTGAAGCCATGCTGATTGCCAGCAGTCACCTCCTTACTTTCCACGTGCCCTAGCAGAGCCTTCAGGAGGATCTGCTCAATGATCTCGCCCGGCTTAGAGGCAAAGCTATTGGCCTATAGTTCTTAGAATCATAACGCATCAGAAGAGACCTCGAAAGATCATCTAGTCCAATCCCCCTGCCACAGCAGGATCACCCAGGCCAAGTTGCACAGGAACGCATCCAGTTACCCAGGACTTCTGCTGCTCCATTCTTTTCCAGTCGGCACAAACCTCACCAAACTGGCATGATTTTTAAAATAGGATAGAAAACAGCTCTACAAATTCATATACCAGTTCCCTCATGACCCACAGGGGGATCCTGTCAAGTCTCATGGGCTTGCACAACTGGTTCTTTAGATGGTCTTGAGCCTGATCTTTGTTTAGAGTTGGCAAATTTTTCTTCTTCCAGTCCCTGCATCTGCATTCTGTAATTTGGGCTCACTACAAAGCTCCTTACCTGAAAAAATACACAAACTCAGGCCAAAAGAGAAGCAGAAGTTGTACAGAAAAGAGGAAAAGAACCTTCTCAGGCAAAAGTCAGACTCTGCCCAGTTAATCTAAAAAACAAACCCAAAATACAAAAGAAAGTGTGACAATTTCCAGTTCCTGAGAAAGCTATTATAGGAGTAACTGATCACCTATATTCCGTGACCCCATCAATAGAAAAACAATTCTACCCATCCTGCAGGAAAAAAACACAGGGTTTAAATATTCTCCAGAACTCCTCAGTGTAATGAGCAGTCAGAATAATCTATTTCTGAATACTGTAGAATTCTTTTGGAAGTAGAGGGTTTTCTTCATTTCAAAGCTTATCTGTGAATTGTTGTTACCTTGATCTTCCCATCAGTTACTGAGAGTTGATTTCACAATAAAACTTCATCTTCAAACTAGATGCAATTAATTTTCTACCATCTGATCATATTTATAACATTAACACATCAAGAAAATAATTTTCCCTTATGTCCAATTTTTAAAATCGGAAGTAGCCACAAGCTGGTATTTTTTCCTATTAATTTTTAGTTATTTATTTAAAAGGAAGCTTCAGCTAGGTTTTTCTCACCCACTGAGCATTTAGAACAAATTCCTGATACCCTTATAAATATGCCTTTTATTTATGATTAAAAATGGAAAATAGATCATACTGATGTTTTGTTATTCAGTCTTATTTCAACAAATTATTGCTATCACATTTTCCAAAATTCCTCAAGCTGATCAATGTTCCCTACAGAATTCATTTCAATAATAAACTTAGATAGAACATACCTTATCATGTCCTGTATCTCCTCCTCTTACGATATCCGGAGCCATATATTCTATCGTTCCACAGAAGGAATATGCTCGCTCATTCTAGCAAAAAAACCAAACTCATGTCAAACAACTGTATTATACAAATCCTATGGGACAGATATGACTAACAGTTCCAAGATGCTGGCTGCAATTCTTCTCCAAATAGCTCAGAACTGCTAGCTACATCATATGTAGAGATGTATCACAACACTAGAGAACATTTAGTCTTCTATGAAAGAATGAAGTGTCATAGATTTGTCTGGTAGTCTAAAATAAGCACACAAAAACGAATGCATTTTTAGAACTTTCCAAAAAGCCTACACGTTCTATACATTTCAGAACTATCCAAGATTCCCCAAGGTAATAGACACACATTCTGAAGGCTGCAATATCAATACTCTACACAATAAATGAAACCTTTCCATTAAAAGAGTATTTCATTGTAAGATGTACAATCTGACTAAGTTGGATACAAGATCCTTTGTGTTTCCCATATTTAAGGACTTGTTACGACCTCTAGAACAGTAACACATTTACAAAGAAACTACAACATTCTCTCAAGAAGAGAACTGGAGAGAGACAAGAGAGAAAGAGAAAGGCAGACAGAGTTGTAAACCCGATTTCATTCTACACGCTGAAGTAATCGTCTTGATTATGTTCAAAACTAAGCTGCTTTCACAGGCATGTACAACTGTTCCCTGTTAGCGATTTACCTTTGAGGCCAACATGAGGTCATGCTGTACCTTGCTAATGACGAAAGCACATGTGTTTGGGCCATGCAACATTGTTCCTCCCTTATCCTTCAAGCTTCTAGCATTTTGGGGAGAGATCCTGATAGGTCCTTTAAAGAAGAGTGTTCAAAAAAGCAAATATTTCAAAAGTCAGGTTTTACATATGTAGATTCAGATGTGGAGTTTAAAACAGGTGCTACATAAGCGAATGTACTACACTAATGAATGGAATCTTCTAAAGGAAGAAACAGTGCTCAGTGTTACCCTGAGGCATAAAAATTCAAACAGTCCAACAGCATATTATTAAACTGTATTTATTAAAATACATATACTGTGACTGGTTTTGGGGGGTAAAATTGAGTTCAGAATAGTTACAGGCCTCATTCTGTTCAAATATTAACTTCTGAGACAAAGCCATAAAATAACTTTCCATGATTTCATGTTTTTACACTATTGTTTCTCCATTTTTTCAGTACTGTTATCTAAAAGAAAACTAGTGATAAAAATAAGCAAAATCCACAAAACAAAAAAAAAAAAGAATATCAGACATTCTTAGCCCTCCATCAGCCAATCTGAAGCTATTCATCCATCCCTCTCTTAAGCTAGGAGGGAAACAGTGGTAGAAGGGGAAGAAAGTAAAGTAAAAGAAGGGGAGTGAAAATTAAGAAATAAAACTTCTGTTTGTTTGCTGCCTCTCCAAAGAATAAAGATAATGCAGCCAAGCTGAGATTCATGAAAATAGCTGGTAATGCTAATACACCAAAAAAATGGATGAAAAATATTACAACGTAATCAGCTGCAAATCCAGAGAGTCATCTGCAAAATGGATATTTCTTGTCCCCACGTTCTGTAATAAAGCAAGGTACAAGATACTGCAGTGACTTGGGAGTTGTACAAGAACACATACAGTGGTACAGCGGAACTGTTACAGTATGTGACACCTTTTACCTGTGAGCTGACCCATTAGAAACATTTCAAGACATGTTGAATTATTGGTAGTAGCTTCTTTTTGAGGAACACTTACAATAATCTTGTTTTCAATTAAATTTAATTTTTACCTTTTGCAATCACTTCAGCTTTCCATATGAAAAAATATATTTCTGAATGAGTTATTCCTTAAATTAGTGTCTGTTAAATTAATGTCTGAGGTGGCTTCTGGCCCTTGAAAAATCCAGTGTTTACAACAACTGGTATTGTATAATTTAAAAACATTAGATTCAATTAACCTCATACTGTAAGTCACAAACAAGTATTTGTAAGTTGAAAGCACTCGTGTATGTTTGTATAAATTCATCTACTTCTAATCCACATAGGTACGTGCTTCTATCCTTTAGCTCTTGCTGGCTTTTCCATATAAAAGTGATCTACTGCTGAAATTCAAGACTAAACAGAGCTAATAACAAAGCTGATTACCAAAAGCAAAGTTCTTAGTCAGAAATTACATAGGAAATTGGAGCTCAGTATTACACAGGAATAAAAAAAAATAAAATTAAAGGACCCAGGGAGCATTTTCTTCATCATCAACACTGACTTGCAACTACACATATTAGTATCATAGTCCAGAAGCCCTGACAAAACCGGTTTATGATGGTTGCAGGGTAACCATTAATAAAAAACATTGTGATACCATCTCATTTAACCATATATGAAAGTTCAGAGGACTACAGAATAGTAACAAAGACAGCTTTCTGAAAGCAAAGCATTCTGACTCGCTGCAAATTTGTCTTCATAACATGCTGCAAGACAATCCTGACTTCAGACACCTGACATCACAAAATGTGGATCCTTCTTTGTCAGACACCTCCATTTATGTTGCTTTACATTACAAACCCAATCATCAACTACACACCTAGTTGTCACCCACAGAACAGTTACTATCATGAAGTTTCAACAGAAGCACTCGTGTAGCTTTGCCACTGTTAAATATGCCTCTCACAGGGAGTCATTGAAAATTATAAATACTGTGTACATGCAGATTTGAAACTGTTCAAAAAACCCCACATTTCCTTTTTTGTTCTGTTCTGCTTTCCAGTACAAACAAGACATGGATATACTGGAGAGTGTCCATGGACAACTAAGAAGATTAAAGGACTGGAACAGATGAGGAAAGGCTAAGAGAGGTACCACTGTTCCACCATGGAGGGAAGATTCAAGGAGATTTCACCAACATACACAAATTCCTGCAGGGAGGGTGTCAAGAAGGGGCAGCCAGGCTTTTTTCAGAGGTGCTCAGTGACAGGACCAGAAGCAAAAGGCACAAGCTGAAAGAGAAGAGGCTCCATTGGAGCATCAGGACACGGTGTTTTTGCTGTGCAGGTGACTGATAATGGGCACGGCTTGTCCAGGGTGGTGGCACACTCTCCCTACTTGAATTTACTCAAAAGGCTTCTGGACATGGTTGCAGGAAATTGGCTCCAAGTGACTATGTTTGAGCAGGGGGGGCTGGACCAGATGGCCAGGCATTCTATGATTGTGGCAAAAAGTCACTAGTCAGATGAGCATCCCTTCCCCAAATTTCAAAACTCACAACCATACATTTTATACATTTCATTCAACTTGGTAACACAAATCCATGTTTCAGAATCCATGTTTTCTGAAGACGTTTAACTTCCTTTCTTGGTTTACAACTGAATTCACACTCCCTTCAAGTGAATTTTCACTGAGCACACACATTTCACAAATACTAATAAAGCTTCCAGATTTTTTGCCTCATACAGAACTCTTGGTATCCTCCCTCACTCAGCATGTGTGCCTTAAACACCATGATTCCCACTTCTGACTGCAGAGGGACAAGCAACCAGGTGCTAACAAGGGAACAGGATCAGGGTTAACCTACGTCTAACAATGTACCATCTTTGAAAGAGTGTCCGTATTTGCTCCCAACCAGCAGTGTTTTCATATTTACAGATAAACTGAAGTCTTTATAGCACACAGCCAGATTCTTATTTTCCTTCTTAACCAAGATCAGCATAATTCTTGAATATTTATGCACTAGCATGTATTTTAGTAAAAGGTACACAAAGTGGCTACCACAAACCAGTTAGCTGCTTAAGAGTGCAACAGGTCATGAAGTCACCTATACAAGGCGAATTTTGTTACAGTTCTTCATCAGAGAACACTATACATTCATCTGAAACCAGGCAAAGTCACTTTGTTACACCATCCCTCTGTTCAGTTACAAGAACAAGTTCAGCACTTAACTCTTCACGATAAGCTACATGCTGACACAGTGAACGTCTCAGCAGATTGCTTCTCAGAAATAGTACTACCACATGGGGCAGATCCCTAACTCTTCCTGTTCCACTTCTGGCAATATAAAAAAAAACCCCACATACTGACATCTTTAAAAGTGTCTTGAAATCATTCTGACTGGTCTGATTATCCCAGTGAAATTTAGCTGCTTTAACTTGCTAGGAAATTTAACTGGCTTTAACTTGCAATACAGGGTCTACACAGGAACCCTGGGGGCTTTTCTCAAGATTATCTACTTTACATGACACTGTCTTCCAACTCATTTTCCGACCAGGAAATGTTGACCGCATTTCAGTCACAAGGATTTGTCCTCAAGAGGACAAATGCAAAACATTCTTTTGGTTGTTTTTGCACAACAATGCAAAAAACTAATTCAGCAAGGTAAGCAGAAGCAGCTCAGGCAGGTTAAGTCTCCTAACAGTCCAACAGATCATAACAGGGTACTAGAGGCAAGAATTGTGAACACTCACAGGAATCAGATGAGACTTCAGAGGAGCCAAGGAATTACACATGCAGAACACACTCCTAAAAGGCTCATTTCTACTGGACCAAACTGCCTTTTGGCAGCCAACTATGTGGACGAAGGCCTGTGTATCGTGACTGATTTAAGAAGTTATGGACTAGAAGTCTGGTGTTAGTTTCCAGTACCACAAACAACTCTGCCCAGACACACTGAGAATATCAGATTCCATGTCCTGACACATCCAAAAGGGCTTCAGAACAGGGTACAGAGAGACAGTGAGAATTCACCAAGGGGTAGAGGTTTTCATTATTTTATCATGTGTACCCAAAAGGCCTGCACCTGAGAAACAAACTGTTTTAATACTTCAGTGAAGACTTCTTCAGCTAGGAGGACACAGAAAAAGACCTGCCTAAATGTCAGGGCCAAACTAGTATAGATAAAGAAAACAAATCTTAGAGCAGAGGAAGACATCCCAAGAGGTTGTTGTATGGTATTACAACTCCTTCAGTATAGAGAGATCATTAATTGATGGATAAAATAACTAACTTGAATCATACCCCTCAAAAACAAAGATCTGCATAACTGGGAAGTTACTGTGATTGCTATGCTTACTCGTAGCACAGCACACAGAGCACCCAAGCCAGCTTGACATAAAGTACAGCAAACAGCTTTTTGGAGCTTCCAAGCAGCCCCAGAGCAAAATAACATGACCAGCACTGAAAGGTTCAAGACCCAAAGCAGGCAAGGGCTGATGTGCTGCGTACCTCTTGAGTTAACTGGGTCATCAGTACCTGCTGCTGTGTACTGAAGAAGATTTCTGTTTAGACTCCCACAACAAACTAGAAGTTGTATCAAGAGAAACACAGCCTATACAAACATTAAGCACAAAGTGCTCCCATCTGTTGCTAAATTGGCAGTTTGAACAAAAGACAGTGAGTAGAACTGGAGTATGCCATTTGACCATTGGAAAAACAGGAACAAAAACAGAGATCAAACAAAGTCTTAAGAACCCCCAAGATCTTGTTTCAGAGGTCTGGGAACAAAAACACATACCAAAACAAAGCATCCAAACACAAACATTAAACTCTACGCAAGTGCGAACGCTGGAATGGGCATGCTGAGATACAGCTAGCTAATCGAACACTGACTGAGGCAAAACAAAACAGTAACTCTCTAAGAACAACCAGATGCTCTACCTAGAATATAAGACTATCAGAGTGTATTTCATGAATGCTGCTCTATACATGTACCCCAAACATATGGAGGACATCTCTTCACCAAACTGCTTTGGGAAGTGACTTCAGAGGTTGAGCATTTGTTGTTTTATCTCCAAAGTGAGACTGCAGATATGAAAAGCATCTAAGTGTCTTAAGATAGTTATTCTGTCATTGCAAGGCATTATTTAACATGTGAAAACATGACCTTTGAAGTAACTACTTCAACTTGAATAGTATTCAAACTTTTATGAGGGTATAACTGGGTGGGACAGATGATGGTAGAGCAGTGGATGTGGTCTATCCTGACTTCAGGAAGGCATTTGACACGGTCTCACACAGCATCCTCATGGCCAAACTGAGGCAGTGTGCACTGGANGTGCTGCCATTCAGTGAGACCTGGGCAGGCTGGAGAGCTGGGCAGAGAGAAATTTCATGAAAAACAACAAGGGTAAGCGTAGAGTCTTGCATCTGGGCAAGAACAACCCCAGGTACTAGTATAGGTTGAGGACTCGCCTGTTGGAGAGCAGTGTAGGAGAAAGGAACCTGGGATGGACAGCAGGATGACTATGAGTCAGCAATGTGCTCTTGTGGCCAAGAGGGCCAGTGGCATCCTGGGGTGGATCAGAAGTGGGGTGGTTAGCACATCTAGAGGTTCTTCTCCACCTCTGCTCTGCAATACTGAGACCACATCTGGAGTGCTGTATCCAGTTCTGGGTCCCCCAGTCCAAGGATGCAGAGCTGCTGGAGGGTGTCCAGCGTAAAGCAACAAAGATAAAGGAAGTAGAACACCTCCCTTATGAGGAAAGGGTGAGGGAACTGGGCCTCTTTGGCTTAGAGAAGAGACTGATGGGTGACCTCATTCATGTCTATAAATATGAGAGGGGTGGGTGTCAGGAGGATGGAGCCAGGCTCTTCTCAAGGTCATCTGGTGATAGGACAAGGGGCAGTAAGTGCCAGCTGGAATAGAGGCAGCTCCATAAAAATATCAGAAGGAACTTATTCACAGAAGGCAAAACAAGAATGCACTTAACTATTCATTCTATGCATCAGGTAGCTGTACAATACCCAACTGACTGAGATTGTAATTCAATCATACCTCATACAGAGTATCCGCAATTATATATTACTAAGCCATTTGTGCGATTTCAGATATACTGCTTCAGATAACACTTTGTCAGACTTCAAGCAGTGTAAATACTTACTATAAAATGTTACAAAAGTTAAAAAAAGAGCCTTTAAGTGAACACAAGAACTTCAAAACAAACTGGAGCTAATGCAGAAGAATTTCACGTGTCACTATACTCTGAAAGAGAGTGTACTTTATAGGATTAGGTAACAAGTCTTATACGCAGTCTCATAGAATATATAACTACTACAATACTCCAATGAGCATGCTCAGATTGTTTTTTCTCAGATGTAAAGATCTTCATATGTATTAAAGCATGATTTTTAGTGTACTTTCAGAACTAAAGGAAATGTGAAGAGAAAGAAAACTTCAAAACTGAAGTAGCATTTTAATAATGAACATTAGAGGGATCTTGCTAACGTCTATAAACATCTGAGGAGTGGACATCAATTAGAAGGGGCCTTCTTTTCTGTGGGGCTATAGTAATAGGACAAGGAACCATAGTTACAAGTTTGAACATAAGAATTTCCACCTCAACACAGGGAGAAACTTCTTTGTTAAGAGAACGATGGAGCCCTAGCAGAGACAGCCCAGAAAGGTTGTGGAGTCACCTTCTCTAAGCACTTTCAAAACCCACCTGGATGCAGTCCTGTGTGACCTGCCCTAGGTGATCCTGTGTTTGGCAAGGGAGTTGGACTAGATGATCTCTAGAGGTTTCTTCCAACCTCTAGCTTTTTATGATTCTATGAAACTGAAGACCAGAACTGATGACTAGGTTAAACCAACATTAGCCAAAATTAAGCAATTTTAGTATGCAGGTATTAAGACGACAAAAAGACAAAAATATCCCTAAGCCACAAATCCAGAAGATAAAAGATACTGCACAAGGTAGCAAAAATCTCCAAAACTGAGGCGTTTGGTTTTTTCCTAAAATAAATTAAATGCAAGACTTGTGAAAAAAACAGCAACACAATAACTACGCTTGCACAATTAACAAAACACTGTTGTAGAAGATTCAGTCTGGCAGTCTTATCAGTTCCCCACACCCTTGGTAATAATTTGTATCAATGTCAGGTGCAAATATATTCTACATCCCAGTTAGACAAATTCATCTGTGATGAATTTCAATCTCTTAATCCTCTGTTCCATGGTTAGGCTAGACAAACCACAGGTCTTCATTAGATAAATAAAATTTGAATGCCAGAAGCTATTTTATACTTCAATACCTTGTGATACTGACATATCCTATGTGAAAATTCATTTTTATTCAATTACTTTGTTCCAGTTAGATTATTTCTTTTTGCATGCAAATGTAAACACGCAAACTTAAATTTTAAACAGATAAAAGAGAGGCAAATCCAGACTGTCATTCCACTTGTAAAAGCCAGATCTCAGTTTTTACTGTAAGCATAGTATAATACACTTCAGAGCTCTTTAAAATCCCACTGCTTTTGGCTTGGATTTCTAATTCTTGGTTATAATAAGCACTTTCACACAGTCAAAGTAAAGCAAAGAGTATGCTTAACAGCATACTCTTCACACTCATGCTTCAGTAGCTGCATGGCAGGTATCAATAGGTTTCTGTTTTCCTACAAGTCACATGCATTTGCTTCCTTCCACTCAAAGACTGCTTAATAAAAGCAGCTTCCTATCTCTGTGTTTGATTAATAGCTACGGTAGAGCAATTGACTATAGTCAATAAATACTTCATTACTTTTATTATGAAACAACTTCCGTATTCTATGCTTGCTCAGGTATCTGGAAATCATTGCTAACCATTAGATTAAAGCAGGGACAAGGAAAACAGTCAACTATTACATTTTCTAGCAAGTGTCCCTAACTACCAAACCATCTGCAATTCATAAACACATGACACAATTCTCTCCTAAGAATTTTAAACAGAACTTGTTGGTAATTGGCGGTAACGTTTATATATTCCTAATAACTTAAAGTCTTGTTCCAGAAAATACAACCCAGAGAGGACAGGTTACTAGAATAAATTCTTCTTGCATAAACTTTAACAGCAAGGTTCTTGCAAGAAACAGGGTAAGCCAAGTGTGAAGAAGTGTGAAAAGAGAAGAAAGGAAACCACACTGCTCCGATCGAATTGCAAACGCTACACTCTTTTATATGACTTATGCAGTTGTTCAATTTTATTTACAAGTACAATGCAGTTAAGAAAGAAAACCATGTTTAGGTTCAGAAGCTAAATTACAGTAGCACACAGGAAAACCACAGTGAAAAGCAGACAATCTCTTAGATTCTGAAAGCAAGCTATACAATTGAAATTACTTTTCCATAAAAAGAAACAGTACAACTGTTGAACTTCTTTTGATAGGGAAGACAAAGTGCGAAGGAGAATAAAAAAAAGTTAAATGAAAAGATTTGAGGGATACACTGAAAGAAGAATGGATTAGTCAGAGAAACCAACACTGAACGACCAAGCTGCAAGACTGCTTTCCTTAATGAATGGGAGAAAGAGGAATGTGATTCTGAGTGTGGGGAAAAGCAGTGAGGTGTCTCTCTCTGACACTTACTCAAGTCCTCCCCTATCCTGGCACTGTTTGTAAATGAGGTCCCGAAGGTGAGAACAGATGAGAAATAAGTTTATTTCCTCAAACCATCAGTTTAGAGATTTAAAGAAGGTCCTGATTTATTATGACTTTATCACAGGGAAGATTCTGGCTTCATTGAACTTTGGCTCAAAGATCAAAGAATTTCTCCTTTTTTTCCTCCCACTGGTGCAGTAATACCATTCCACGTACTTCACTTGTCCCTCATGCCCAGCACACTTTCTCTCACAGCTCTAAGCAGGTCCTAGGCTTCCCAGCCACACTTCTTACTATTCTTTTCTGCTGAAAACTGCATCTCTACTTCCTCATGCACTTGTCTGGCAATCTGCTGCTAATCTCTTGTCATGCTAGTTGACTGTTCCTCTTAGATTCACACTGTAAGTTATGAGGAATATACTGACATTATCTGTGCTATTTCCCAGCTTCAAAACATAATGTTTCATATCTATTAAAAATGGTACCTCTCAAATCCTACCTGACTCCATCTGAAATGCAAATATTCTAGAGGAAACTAACAGTTAACTATTTTTAGAACACCCCTCTGCAGTTTCTAACAAAGACTCGTAGCTCTGCAGTCCCCGCTTTCAACACCTCTGATACTTAAAGTCAACACCAAAAAACAGCCATTTTTACATTCCCACAAGTGAACCCTTCGCAATTTCGACTCTCCAGGATTGGAAAGGTGTTAAAGCTGTATGTTACAAGTAATTAACAATAAATGTCAGTTAGAGCACTATGTTATGTACTATGCACACGTTTGATAGGAGTGAAGTTTTTATCTTAAAAGCTTGCAATTAAGCTTATCAAAAGTGACACAAAGACACGAGAAAGAGACAAGATAATAATACATTAATTATTATTAGCATAAGGGAGAGTCATAGCATACCATTTGCCTAGTCACTGCAAAGTATTAGTACACAGTCAACCATTTTTAAAAAGGCATCTGAAAATGAACATGTAAGTGGGTCTCTCTCACATAAAGACGTACAGGAGGGAACATGAAGGCATTTTAGGGAAAACTAGAACTGACAAAGATGTCTGACAACACTGGCAGGCCAAACATCAATGAACTGAAAGCTCAAAGCCAATAAAAGAGACTACTAGATTGTTTTATGAATGAGGAGTCTAAAAGGCAGTTTTGCCTCCCCTCTCAAATGTGTTCATGATTTCAACGGGACAGAATCTGACTGTAGTCTTGTTGGATTCTGCCCGCTGTTACTGGAGATTCAAAAACTCACCTCATCAGTAAGAAACTCCTTACTCAGACCAAAGTCTGTCAGCACCACATGGCCATCAGAATCAAGAAGAATATTCTCAAGTTTGATATCCCGATATATAATCCCCAACTGCAAACATAAGATAAAGTATTTTCAAATCAGTTTAACTACATCAAGGAGACATTGCTGAATGCGTTTAAATGCCAAGCTAGCAAAATTCCCATTATTAAAGTCATTTCACACCTGAAAGTTGCACTTCAAAAAGGATGATTTCAAAATGCCATTGAAGAAATAAATGACTTATAAATTGTCAGATATTATGCATAAATGTCTTTAAATTTAAAGGACATACTATATCCTTTGATTTTAAAAGTGACTGAGTACTTGGTGTTGAATGTAAAACTCAGTCCAGCTTTCATTAAGAATGAAAATGTATGCCTCTGTAATACATTCTAAATTTTACAACTGTGCTTAGTAATAAACTAGAGGTCTACTTACTACCTCTAAGCACTAATGCTTTTGATGTGCTCAGTTGCCTTCAGAACTCTGTTGTTTAATCATATCAAAATGACTCACATAAGTGCAAGTTAAACATTTTATGATGACTACAAATTAGTTATAACTATAACATACACTATTTCACAAAAAGATGATTAAAAATTAACCGTCACTGGTCTGCAACATCACTCTTCACGCTGCAGACAAACTTGTAGCCTTCAACTGGTGCACACAAATAGGAACTTCATTGAGAAATATTTCTAATTATACAACTAATCTCCCGTTGCTAAATGAAGTTACTTTGCATTTAAAACCATTACAAACTTTACATGATGGGAAAATAATGCAATTGCAGTTCCACAAAACGAGCATGAGGATAAAGTTACCTTGTGGAGATGTTCAAGTGCCAAAACAATTTCCCCAATGTAAATCTGCACCTCGTTTTCTGAGAATTTCTCTCTGTGTGAAAGGTGAGTAAACAATTCTCCTCCATTTATATAGTCTAAAAAGTAGAACAAAGAACCTTCATAATTTCAGTTTCTGACAATATTACTTTCTTAGTGGAATATTAATAGGTGCTTTTTAAGTTATTTAATACGTGCTGGGATCAGATGCTTTTACTTATTGTAATTTCATCACATACAATACTCAATGTCTTCCTTAGAGGATTGCTGAAAGAACATGATCAACTTCTAAATAAGCAGCAAAACCACAAAATAAGCTTCAAATATCCATACATTATATGTATGAGTATCTTTTACAAAAATCAGTCTTTTAGTTACTGAGGAATATGAAAATGAATACAAGTCTACAAACATTATACTTAAGACAGACTGACAAAGGGAATTAAAAAAACGGGTGAAATAATCAGTTATGGGCAATTACAAGTTTCACCCTTCGCAAACAGAACTCTGAGAATAAACTTTACCAGAGGAAATTATTTCCACATACATTCCCTCATGGAACACACATTTTCATTCTCTGCAGACTATGACAGATTTTCCCACAGTCAGAGCAGGGGAAAGCAATTATTACAACAGAGCTCCACACATTTTAGAGGCTTATGCTAGCAGCATACATTAAAGCCATTAATTTTCAATCCCAAAGCCCCCATATTGTATTTGAAGTCTGCATATGCAGAGCAGAAAATATGCCCAACAATAATATAACTCAACATGTTCTTGAGTATGGTTACTATAGAATTATTGGGGTAATATGTTAAGGTCATGATAAAGTTCCAATCCAACTATAAGCCATTTAACACTGAGTCACAGAATCTCTTTCATTGGAAGGCACCTTTAAGATCATCAGGTCAAACCATCAACTCAGCACTGCCAAGTCACCACTAAATCATGTCCCTAAGCACCAGGTTCACACCTTGTTTAGACAGGTTCAGGGACGGTGACTCCATCACTGCCCTAGGCAGTCTGTTCCAATGTTCAAGAAGCCTTTCAGTAAAGAAATGCTTCTTACTGTGTTTAGCCTAAAACTCCCCTAGCACAGCTTGCAGTTACTTCCTCTGGTTCTACTGCTTTCCACTACTGCGAAGAGTCTGTCCCACCCTCACTCTAATCTCCTTTCAGTAGGTGTAAAGTACAGTAAGGTCTCCCCTCAGCCTCCTTTTCTCTAACCTAAACAATCCCGGTTCCCCTAGCTGCTTCTTCTAGGATGTGGCTCCAGACCTGTTGTGAGCCTCGCTGCCCTTCTCTTGACATGCTCCAGCACTCTGTGTACCTTGACAATTCTATGATATGCTTTCTCTTTAAAGTAGGAAAAGAACTTCAAGATCGAGTCTAACCATCCACACTAAACTCCTAATCACTCAACTATCTTCCAAAACACCATGTCTATCCTTTTTTAAAAACACCTCCAGAGACGGTACCTCAATGCCCTACCTATGCAGTCTATTCCAAGGCCTTACCACTCTTTCTGTTAAGAAATTTTTCATAGCATCCATTCTAAACCTCCCTCGGCACTACTTGAACCTGTTCCATCTTATTCCATCACTTCAGGACAAATGATATTTCATTAGCAAAAAGAGGCTAATACCTGCCCCACTACAAGCTCCCTTCAGATAGCTGTAGAAAAACAATGTCTCCCTCCCCTCAGGTTCCTCTTCCCCAAGCTGAACAATCCCAGCTCCCTCAGCCTCCCCTTGAAAGACCTATCCTCCACACCCCTAATCAGCCTAGAACTACAGGCATTCCAATCTCTTTCATTTGTCCAGATGCCTGTTTGGGAAGGAATATTACTGTAATCAAACACTGTGAGCACATTTATCTACATCAGTAAGCTTATGAAAAAAAAGTGTACATGATCAACATCTCACAATTGCTTCTGTCTCCAAAAATCCCTGCATCATTCCAATAGTGCAGAAAAAAAACCAGGAATTTGTTTCAAACAATAAACTTCTATTCAGAACCGGTAAACTTTGTACAAGGCAAGAGCTTCTTAGGCACTGCCGTACGAACTGTGGCAGAAAAAAATCCTGCCACTTTTATTCAGTTTACAGACCAACAAAACAACCAGCCTTCAAAATTCTTGATGTTGGATTAAATGCACCTCTGATTCAAGGCAGAGTGGGAGCGTGGTACCAAACAAACCCCACACACAATTATTTCAACGTAACAGCCAGGTGACAGTTAAGAATTTAAGTATTAGTAGGCTAACTTTGTGTGACAAGCTTTGTGCAGAACCAGTATTCTCATGGATGAAATACTATGTCCTCTCAATCAATGCTTAAAGAATTTTAAAACTGGAATCAACTCCAGGCTCCATTCTGGAAATCTGGCAGAAGTGCAGCTGCACATCTGCACTTGATCCAGACAAAATTCAAACAGTTATGTAACCTACATGAAGAGCTGTATTAAATGCTGCACTGAGGTTCTGATTCTAAAAACTCTTGAAACTGCAATGTGTTGCTCATGCAACAAGCTCAGCTAAGTACAAAGGCAGAGACTGGTTTCCACTTCTCTTCTACTCAGTAATGGCGAGGTCACACATAAATGACCACATTCAGATTTGCGCAGCTCACTGCAAGATGGACACTGAGGTGTTGGAGCATGTCCAGAGAAGGGAATTGGTAAAGGGTCTAGAGCATGAGTACTATGTGCAGCTGAGGGAATCAGAGTTGTTTAGTCTGGAGAAAAGGATGTTCAGAGGGCACCTTATTGCACTCTAAAAATACCTGAAAGAAAGTTGTAATGAAGCAGGCACTGGTCTCTTAAGTCACAAGTGACACAACTAGAGGAAACGGCTGCCAAATGGTACCAGGCACCTGTAAGATACCCTCCTAAGAACCGATTGCCAGTAGTGCAGATTCATATAACATTAATAAAATCTTAGCTATTTAAATAAATCAGATTAAAAAAATAAATGCAAATTATAAGCTAGAAAGATTTCCAAAACTCTTACTTCAATTAAAGCACCATACACTTCTTCAGGATACATTTTTGTAGTGAATTATTTGCATCCAAGCATTAAGTGGATCATTCATTTTCCAGTTCTTCTAAAAACACAAATAGTCTGTGAAAATTGCTTCTTATTTTCTTACAAACACATCATATGCACCAAACACAAAATTTGCTGCTGATCTGACAGGTAGAAATACTTCAACTTTTTAGAGTGGTACCAAACATTGTGAACAAGCTCTTCTTTCAGCACAAAAACGTGTATGCTTAGATTGCCTCTTAAAACCCAAATATTGAAAGATGCACACTTCTCAGTACTCCAAGATTCAAAGGTTTCATAACAAAGCTTTGGCTGCAAGCGCTTTCTGAAACTGTAAGGTTTAGAGTTGATTTTAATAGTTTTATAGCTCCTGAAATATAAATTCTCTGCATAAGGAAAGATCCTTCGTCTTCCTGATAAAGACAGGACTACTGAAAAGCAACAAAATTGGGGAATAAAGTAAGAGGAATCTAACCCCTTAATCTCAGCATTTTTCCCCAGAACATTACTGTCCTTAAAAAGGACTGTAGCAGGGAATAAATGTGCACACATAAGAGTTCAATCCGAGCTGAAAACCCTAAGAAAGGTCCTGATCAATTCCTGACAACTTTGCAAATTCCACAGGAATACATGTGGTTCTTCACATCAAAACAAGGACAGAGCAGAATGAAATGTGTTCTAGTAAGGCTTGCTATGTAACAGTTCCCTAGCAAACATCCCTTGTAAATGAAGATTAAGTACTGGAAGAATTTACTGAAATGACAGATCACAAAGGGTAAAACAGATCCCCAACACAAGCATTTTTACCATTTTAGAGCAGGAAAGCGTACCAACAACTTGAAGACTTCAGAAATAAAAGCATAATAATCTTTAACTGGCATCACCCGTGTTATGAGTGCACTTGTTCAGAAGACCAACCCGCCTAATACAATCTTTCATTTCCAAACCAGCATACTAACTGGTTAGCACAGTAATAAGTAGTCCTGTCCTTTCACACCGATGACATACCAAGAACACTGATCACAGTGCAGTATATTTGACCTGGAAGGCTTTCTGCTATTTAAAGACTTTTTTTTATTTCCTAACAACCAATCCCAGTAACAGAATCTTGTTTGGCCATGGCACCTTTTCACTCATGGTAGCACTTCGCCTGCAAACCCAGAGAGAACTAACAGAGTTTATAATAAAGGTTAAAAATTTGTAAAATTTCATCTTCTAG
The DNA here is from genome assembly GCA_013397515.1 of Upupa epops. Classification (NCBI taxonomy): domain Eukaryota; kingdom Metazoa; phylum Chordata; class Aves; order Bucerotiformes; family Upupidae; genus Upupa; species Upupa epops. The sequence goes on along the minus strand of VZRI01008197.1, from coordinate 11,039 downwards.
ATAAGATTAAAAAACCACTTCCTATACATTTTTTACTGCATGCAAGTCACTGATAACTCCCTCCTATCCCCTACAGTCAGACCAGCCATTTCAGTTCAAATAGGAAAACCACAAATGCAAATACTGATGAACAGTATTTTACTGCCTGAGGGACCATACAAAGTCTCTAAACACACAGTAGTTAAGACCATGTACAAAAAAAAATACCTACAAAACACTAAATAAATTTTCTTTTATCTCAAGTTTATTCATTAGCCCAAGACATCAATCCTGAAAACCACTCACCTAAAATGAGATGAAGCTTTGTATCTGTCTGGAAGGCATAATGCAACGTGACCAAGAACGGTGATTGCCTAATGTGCTCCAACACTTGTCGTTCTGTCCTGGTGTGTTCAGTTGTTTTGGCTTTTTGTACAATAGTTGCTTTCTTCAGTACTTTCATGGCATACAGCTTTCCAGCATCGTGGCCGCTTACTTTCCTTACTAGGAACACTTTTCCATAGGCTTAAAGAGAGGAGAAAAAACAAACCACAATCACCTCTTCATACCACGGGTATGCCTGATACAGTTATTATTTTCATTTACTCATCATTAGGACAGTAACCATTCAGGATAAAATCTTACAGACAACTGAGCAAGATTCCAACCAAATGAGCTTAATGACCAAACACAGCAAGAACACAAGAGTAGGAAACACAAATGAAGTAGTTTCAGTATTTATAAGCAATTTAAAAGGTCTGTAATAAACTGGTATTCCCATACAAAGAAATTAGCAAGAGCTTGGAGTAATAGCAATACAGATTTATTTTTAAACAGAAACAACAGAAGAAATATCAGCCAAAATTAAAATGTACTCTTTTCAGAGTTTTATATTGTTGAATCTAGATATTCTGATAACATATTTGGCTTAAACTACACCCCATACTGGACTAGTGTCAAACACAGACTTGGGAGGGTTTCATTTGTTTTATTTTGTTTGATTAGGGGGTTTTGTCTTTAATAGAAAGGGCTCCTGGTAACTGTACACAAATCGGATACCTGTACTAGACAAATCTGTAGCAACTGTAAAGGTCAGAATTAGTAGATACAAGACCAAGAGTGTAGTACAAGAGCGTTACTTCTGTAGATAGTAACCATTATTTCTATTACTAAAGTGCTCAAAGGAATCAGGAAGAAGGTTGACTTATTTAGATTCCCAAGGTACTTAAGTTCACTTACAAAAGAAACTCAAAAATACAAAAGGGGGGGAGCCTCTTAGGAATTACAGAATCATTTAGGTTGGAAAAGACTTTTAAAATCATTTGGTCTGAGCATTAGCTATATTACCAGAAAAAAGCCAAATAAGGTTAAAAGCAAATACTCAGCTTTTTCAGTGAAGCAAGTAACCACAAGAATTCGTCCTGTTTTAGTCATACATGAACAGTGATGAAAACTATTTTCTTGTTTTAGTAAATTAACCACTGCAAAAGAAACCAGAGCTGACTGCTAAAATCAGTATCTGAAAACTGTATCAAAAAACAGTATCAAAAATCACACACTCCAAATCATCATAGTTAGAAGGGACCTTACAAGCAAGCTCAAGAGATAAATTCCAGCCCCTCTACCAAAGCAGGACTACATCTCAGGCTTCAAAAGAGCTGCTTTTAGGTGTGAAGATTGAAGCAAAGGCAGTGTTCAGTAACTCTCACCTTTTGTCTTCCAAGACAAGGGCCCCGTGCTATTCATCAGCAGGCCCACATTTTCCTTAGTCTGCTTTTCTATTGATTTACTGAAAAACACCCTTCTTACTGTCTTTGATAACCCTGATAGCCAGACTTAAGTCCAGATTTACCTAGCTCTCCTCACTGCATCCTGCATTCTCTGACAACATTCCTGTATTTCCCTGGAGTGGCTAGTCTTGTTTCCCACATTCTGTAGATATCTTTCTTCCTTATGAGTTTTTCCAGAAGATCCTTACTCATCTATGCAGGTTTTCTGCTTTTCTTACTCATAGGGATGCACTGATCTTGAGCTTGGAGGAAACAGTGTTTGAATACTGAGCAGCTCTCAGGAACATCCTTGCCTGCTAGGGCCCTGGCTCACAGTATTCTGTCAAATAGATCTTTGAAGAGGCTAAATTTAGCTCTTCTGAGGTGCAGAAATGCTGCTTGTTTCTTTACTACTTTCTCTCAGATAATGAACTCCACCATTTAACGGTCACTGCACCCAAGGCTGCCCCATCCTCCACATTACCCACAAGTTTATCTTTATTTGTCCAGCAGTACATCTCTCTTCATAAGTTTCTCCACCACTTCCATTACAAAGTTATCCTCAATGCACTGTAGGAACCTTCTGGTGTGAGAGTGTGCTTTACAGCATTACATTTCCAGCAAGTATTAGGCTGCTGAAAAATACTGTAGCAGATAAAATCCCAAGAGGTAAATGAGTAATCCACAGGAAGTACAATAACTAATTGTGCATAATGCTATAGTTGAGCAAACAAAACCAACACCCCAGATTTACCACAGACAACCCTATGAGAAAACCAATTACCACAGAAGTAATCCAAAAAGCAAACAATGTTAGCACTTCAAGTACTGAAGGGCAAGGCACAAATACACCATCCCCCAGCCCTTCAACACAACGCCAAAAACCCCTTTTGCTGTAGGCATGAAATCTGTGTGCTCACATCTTGACTGATGCACACTCTATCAGCCTCTTCCCTGTTCTGATCCCAGATCCCCTTCCCCACTACCAGAAAGAAAGCAAACAGTAAGAGTTTAACGAATTCTTCTAATTATGAAGGAAATGAAACAAATTTAGGCTTTAAATTTAGTCTGCAAAAGTAATTTAAGATATTACAGAATAGATAATAAAAAATTCTGTAAAGGTAAATAAAGAACAATCTGAAGTTTATAGAAATAAAATAACCAAGTTGATACCTAATAATTCACTTCATTAAGATTACAAACTGCCCAAAACCAGAGTTATGTGGTTCTGCTGTGGACATTATACTGCAGGTATCAAAAATGCAGCAGAGTTACAAGAGATTATATAAACTATATCAAGCTAAACACAAAAGTCTCTGACTCTCCTTAAGTTCTTATGGGGTCTCCTTAAGCAACCACAAGAGATAAACCACCTAGGTGTTTCATCCAACCTCTACAATTATCTTCACATTAATACCCCAAAGAGAACGCCCAAGCATCTCAAAACTGTACATACACTGGACAAGGTATACTCTCATGTGATACGCTCACTTCTAGTTGGTCTTTTAAAAAGCTGTAGAATACACTGCTTGCAGTGAGCAACTACATGCAATGCCAGATTTTTCCCCCCACCCTGGGCAGGTATTAGAAAAAAAATGAAGTTACATGTGGGGTTTTTCCTATGACCAAGTACTACTTCATTCAGCACACAGAACTGAGGCTGCTCATATGATTAACAGCTCTTAAGTTCTTCACCTAACTCACCACACCCTGAGGAATCATGCTTGCCTTCTTTACCGAACTCACTATTCTTCCTAAGTGCTTTCATAAAATGTTTTCATATCATATGTTGACAAAGGCAAATAGAGCCAGTACAGAGTACTGTAAATATATCTTTCAGAAGTCAAATGTGAGATCCCAGGACAATCTTAACAGTCAGATTCAAGAGTCACCAACTAATTATGAAGAATAATGAAAAATCATTGTACGTATATATACAATATTCTACACCATTACACATATATTCTTAATAAGTAATCAATTGATCCTTACTTGCCTTCATACATAACCATAGATAAACAGCTTAAACCCTGCCATGATGTATGTGCAACCTGAGTCAAGGTTGTTACTGTGGTCACAATAATGTGATCTGTACACTATTAAACATATATATTTATGTTATTGATTTAATATCCAATACAGAGAAAATATTCTTAGCATCTGGCCCCTACTACTGAGAACATTGGTTTTAAAAAAATTACTTGAAAAGCAGTATTTACCTCTTTTTATGGCATTACTTGTCAAACAGATAACACTTTCATATGCTACCATGAAACAAAGGCAGAACAGAGACAGGTCTTAGGTCAAATTTCTCAACTGCTTATGGGAGCAATTTTAGTTTTCAGCAATTTTCACCTGGATCTTGACACTGAACATCCTCGTGCCACTCTGAAAAGCCCAGACCAAAGCATTAAAACAGAAATGTTCTTAGGTTCCACATAAGAGTAGCTTTATCAGAGGAGCTGGAGAACATTAAATCGAGGTAGATGAAACTTTTTAAAAGCCCTCAGATTTTAGCGCTTGGCTATCCATACCTTTAGTTACACTTAATTGAATCACACTTTATAAAAATATACAATAACACATCTTAAGTGACAGAATGCTAGAGGCATATTAACAACATTTACTACACCTTTACATAGAGCATAGGAGAAATTATTTGTAAGTTTAATAGCTGTAAGGAAGCCTCTAGAAATTACACCACTGTTACCATAAAATTATTTGCAACATAGAGCTTTACCATGGTACAAACTGTTTCTTCAAAAATCTGAAAGAACTGACACAATGAAGAGGATTCTCAACAGTTTTGATGAGAATAAATCTTAAGTAGGACTATTTTAACCAAATGACTCATTCAACACCAGAATCTCTGAAATGATAAAGTAATTGCAACAATACTGTAGCTGATAATCTTCTTTCAGAAAAGCTATGAGAAATTTAAAAAGCCACATTTTAATGTTCATTCTCATATAATCTGATGCACATCACAACTACTCCCCAAGCATAGTTATTTAGTCCAAAATATATGGCCACAAAGACTGTTTTCAGTGATTCCATGTCACTGCAAACACTGACAAGTCACACATGGTCACTTCCCTACAACCAAACAAAACTAGCTTCATTCTAACCAGGTCATTTGCATTTAATGCTGTTTAGTAATCAGCAAACAACAGCCTCTGTTACACATCTAGTACACTAGTGTTAGCTATGATAACCTTGAGACTGAACAAAGCTTCTTGACTGCTCTGATGTTTCAGATTTTCAAAGCAAGAACCTCAGGCTATGATTAAACATATTACAAAAAAGCAATTAGCATTTCCTTCACAGAGTAAAAACAATACTACTCTTCCTACAAATGTCATTCCAGGATACCCAAGGTGTCCTTGGATTCCTAAAGCTTGCAAGAATCTTTAAACTATTTCAAGAACTGGCTAAGTGTCTACTACGACAGACAATGTTTCTGGAGCAACACAACTACTAGGGCAGGACTAAGACAGGCACACACTTCCTTAGGTTGCATTCACATACACACTGTCCATCTCATTGTCAAGGTAACCCTTGCTGAAAGGCATCAATCATAAAAATTACCCTGCTAATTCAAGTGACTAATTTTAAGGAAAAAAAGCCTAAATTATTTAAGCCTAAATAAGAACTACCTGCTATGAACAACAGCATGTCAGGCTAAGAAAAAATTGGCTAATCTTCTCATGAGGACCGCAAAGAACAGAAGGGAGCAAATGAATGGCAGACAACAGTTTTAACAGCAGCAACATGGGTGTTTCAGAGGTACTGCTTACAGAAGGGAGGAGTCGTCAAGCTGCTACCAGTCTGAACGTGAAGACTGTCAGTTATGAAATACATAAAACTAACTTTTATTCCAAAAAATTAGTTGTAGTATTAAGGTGAATTCAGACTCACAGTACTGGTAAGGTAAAAAATTGAGGTATGAGCCTGGTTCTCACACACATCTATACAGACAACTAATTAAACTTCCAGTTAATATTTCCATCACAAAGACATCCTCACATAAATGCATAGTTATGAATTGTTGCATTTTTGTCACTCCACTCAGACCAATAATGACCACTTCAGAACAGCACAATTGCTTCTACCTATGAATATGCAATGTTATCTATGATTGCTAAAGCTTCTTTGCCCCTACAACTAACCACTGAAATTTAGTAGCAATGCCTGAAAACTTAAGCCTAATAAGTTTTATTTTAATTACCTCAGAAACAGAAAAGTATACTCGGGTGTTTTAACAGGCTAATGAATTTATGGAAGAACCTGCATGAGAGCTAAACACAAAAAAGAAAAAAAAAAATCAAACCCCTTTGCTCTTTTCGGTAATGCAGCAGCTTTTGCAATTAGAGTCTCACTGCTAGCTGTTAATGGCTAATCATCATATCAAGGTCTGCAGAAATTAGCTGGTTAATAATCTACCCTCACAGTTACCCTGCTGTAACTAACATTGTATCTGATGCTAATATTGACCCAAAAATATGAATAAACACAACAATACAAGCTATTACTTTTGATATGTGTATAGACCTCTATGCATCAGAAGGGAAACAAACAGAATGGAAACAAACTTTTTTGTTTGTTTGTTTACAGTCAGCAATACAACACCCGAATTTCCAACAGTCTGCTGAAATCCACAGTACAGTGAAGTATTTTCCACCTTAAAAATTACCGGGATTTCAGCAGGACAGAGAAAGCACAAATACCAAGTTGAAAACATACAGGTAAAAAGCAGAGCATCCTATGTACTAACACATACATGTACTAATGTGAATAGTTTTGAGAATTTCTGGGGAAAAAAGGTCTGAAAAGTCAATATAATTATCAAGATCATGCTCTAATTCAGATCAAATTTTAACAAGCTATATTAAATCATCACAAATCAAAAGCCACTCTGCACAGTATTTGTAAGGGTAAAAACCTGAAGAAAAGTATGCTGCACAATACAAAAATCTCTTATTACAGATAGTTACCAAAACCCCAGCTAGAAAACAAGATTGCACTTCAAAGTAACGCTTCCAATATTCAACTTAGAAAAACAGTCATATCTTACCCCCTGTTCCAAGAACTTTCAGGAGTTCAAAGTTTTCAATGCCAACCTTCTCTGCATGGCCTGTTAAATTTGCTGGAGGAAAAAAAAAGGATTTAGGTCAGATATGCAGTACACTGAAATGTCATTCTGACATTACTAGCGCTTCAGTAAAAAACAAGAAATGAGGTAAGCAGCATGTCTTGGTTTGACAATTACCAAATTTTCCAACTATTAGTTGTGGTGCTTTTATACTGAAAAAGCATTTTATTTTGAATGCTGGAGGTAGCTTTCCTAGCAGATCTCCTGTACCAGTGCCTGGACTCTACAGGTGTCTGGTAGACATACTCTATAAAAAGGAAGGTACTTCCTGATTTTTCACTTTTCGTCGTCGTCTTCTCCACCTTTCTCCTGCTTCTGCTGTGATACATCTTGAGAGACAGAGAGCTCCTCCAAGAGAGATCTCCCTCCATCCTGGGGGGTTGGGGCAGAGGGCAAGCAATGGCTCTCAACCCCCTGCCACCAAAGAGTAGAATGCAAAAGAGCCTAAGCCTGGCTGCAGCTCTTCTGCAGGGATAGCCACAGCCTTCTTTTGTATGGGAGCTCGAACACAGAGAGGCCGAAGAGACAAGCTGCAGTCTGTACCTTCAGACCTCCTTTGATGGGGGTGAACCTGCAGACCTCCCCTCTTTCACAGAGGGCTCAGACACAGGAAAGCCAGCACCAGCTCATTCCAGTTCTTGGCAGTGGGCCAAAGAGATGGACAGCTCCTACACCTCTCAGCTGAATCACCTTTGAAGATGGCAGACAGAGGTGACCCTCTACCTCCCTTGCTGCCCAAGCCCAAGGGAGAAGAAAGGGAGGCTCCACATAAGGCCTGTAGAAAGCCCTTGGACAAGACCTGGAAAAGCCTATTTGCCATAACAGGCATGGCCCCACATAACCA
>VZRI01008196.1:201450-236792 GCA_013397515.1 Upupa epops | reverse complement strand
CCTAACCTATACTGATCCCTGGGGTTCTTGCTCAGATAGCAGACTCTATACTACCCTTGTTGAATTTCATATGGATGAATAATAAATTTCTCCACCTTGTTTTGCTTCTTCTCTAAGGAAAAAAAAAAAGAAAAAAACCCCAACCCCACACTTTTAGTCTGGAATAAGAGTCTTTTATATCAAACAGCTCTGTATTTCTAGATTAGCACCTGGTTCATGAACTGGGTTACATGTATTAAGGAATAGTTATAGAAATAGGAATGTGAAGTTGACTTTACCCCAGTGGATACTTTATGAGCTGGTAGGGTTAGGAAGGTTAGAGTGTTACTGAGGCTGGAAAAGACCTTGACACTGTTTCCCACTGCATTCTCCTGCAGATATGTATACTCTTCTGTCTGGATGGCCAGGCTCAAAGAGTGATGTTGAATGGAGTTCAGTTTAACTGGCTTCTGCTCACAAGTGGTGTTCCCCAGGGTTCAGTATTGGGGGCCTGTTCTCTTTAGTTCTTTTATTAACCATCTGGGTGAGGGGGTTGAGCACACCCTCATTAAATTTGCAGATGACATGAAATTAGATAGTTTATTGATCTGCTTGAAGCTAGAGAGGCTCTAACAGAGGGATCAAGACAGTCCACGGCCAAGTTTTTCACAGTGAGGATAACGGAGCATTGGAACAGGCTGCTCAGGGGGGTTGTGGAGTCTCCTTCTCTGGAGACATTCCAGACCCGCCTGGGTGTGTTCCTGTGTGATTTGGTCAAGGTGATCGTGCTGTGGCAGGGGGATTGGACTGAATGATGTTTCAAGGTCCCCTCTGATCCCTAATGATTCCATGACTTATATTGAGTTCCACAGCTGCACTTGAGTCCTGCACTTAGGTCATAGCAACCCTATGGAAAGCTACAGATTCTTGGGTTGTGTGGTTGGAAAACTCTACATCAGATAAGAACTTGGGGGTTGACAGTTCCCTGAATATGAACCAACAATGTGCCCAGGTGGCCAAGAAGGCCAGTGGCACCCTGACTTTAGTTAGAAATTTTGTGGCCAGCAGGTGTAGGGAGGTGATTATCCTCCTAGTACTCAGCACTAGTGAGACTGCACCTCAAATACTGTGTTCAGTTCTGGGCCTCTCGCCACAGGAAGGACATTGAGGTGCTGGTGTGTGTCCAAAGTTTGACAATAAAGGTGGTGAAGGGTCTGGAGCACAAATGACCTGAGGAGAGGCTGAGGGAGCTGGTATTCTTCAGCCTGGAGAAGAGAGGAGGCTGAGGCAAGACCTTCTTGCTCTCTACAGCTACCTGAAGGGAGATGGTAGTGAGGTGGGATTTAGTCTCTTCTCCCATGTAGAAACTAGAATTAGAAAGAATGGCCTCAAGTTGGGTCAGGGGAGGTCTCAGATTGAATATTAGAAAAAAAAGATTATCAGACATCAGAACAGGCTGTCCAAGCGATGGAGTCACCATCCCTGGAAGTGTTTAAAAAGCACTAGTGCTGTTGGGGATATGACTTAGTGATGACCTTGCAGTGCTGTGTTGAGTGTTGGACTCTGTGATGTTAAAGGTCTCTTCCAACCAAAACAATCCTGTGATTTTGAGGAAGACTGCTCTGAGACGTTGTTTTTATCTTGCAGTTTTTCTTTATTCTCTTTTCCTTCATTTTATTTCCCTTAAAGATGCTCACATTTAAGTTTTGTGCAGATGGCTTTACACAGAAGCACTGAGCTCTTCAAGTGTTTTATTTGGGGTGTGTTAATGGGGTATTCAATAACTTACAAATAGAGGAAGTCTGTGCTTGTTCCTGTGATGTTAAAACTGGCACAGAATGGGCAATACTGTTGTGTTCCTGATGGCTTTGCGTTTGAAAGGAAATTATTTTCAACTTGTAGTCATGAGCGCTTTAATTCTTGCAGATTTCTTACCTGTTTGGTATCATTTTGTCTTTTCTTTCTTTGTCCCCACTTTAGTATTTGATGAGAGGTCGAATGGAGGCCCCTCTTTGGTCCGTTCCATGAGCCCTCCTGAGAGCATGGCTTCTTATGAAGATGATTTTACCTCTTCCCAGGGAAGTGGCACATCAACAGACAAAATGATTGTCCGTGACCTCAGGTAACTATGACTTCTTATAAAAAACTAATTAATACCAGTAAAAGTCATATATGTCAGACTTTGTAGTCAATATTACTCACATTGGAGTAGTCTACCTGAGGCAGTGGTGGAACCACTATCTCTGGAGAGATTTAAATGACTTGTGGATGTTGTGCTTGGGTAGATGGTTTAGTAATGACCTGGCAGTGCTGGTTTGAAGATTGGACTTGATCTTAAACACTTGTTCCAACCAAAGAGATTATATGATGCTGGGAAATCTGTGTGCAGCTAAACTCATAAGCTCTGTGAGTTGTGGATTTTTGAGAAATGAATGAGCATCAGAAAAAAGCATAGAAAAAGAGGGAAAAAATGCCAGTTTTCTGTTACAGCCTCTGTTTAGCTGAGTGTAGCTTCTCTGCTAATTGGGCTGCAAAGGTGATTCTGAGGTCTTCAGCTTTGTTTTTACTGTACTTAATTCTAAAAAGCAACAAGTACTACAAATGGTTATTCACTTATTCTCTGCAGGGGTAGAGCAGTTCTGAAATACTGACTGACTTTACACTGGTGACCTTCAGGTACACAGTACCGGGTAGGAAAGGGACAAGTGAAGCAGAAGACTTCCTAAGGGATTTAAACAGACACCGCTAATCCTGTTTGGCTTAGTAAAAATAGAATAGTAAATTTAAATAGTGTCTGCATCATTTTTGGTGTTTTTTGAAAGCTAGGTCTTTGCTAAGAAGAAATATTTCTCTACTATTTACCTTTAGGTCAAACTTTAGCCTTCCATCATTTAATTGCAGTTTGGAAGAAGAGACTGGAACTCAGAGCAGTGGATTACAGTTTTCCTTGTATCCATATAGTGATAGTATGCTGATCGTAGGGTGCTGTAGAAGCAAACCACCAGACTGTTTTGTGTGGATGAGTCTGGTGTATGTGAATGGAAGAACTAGGTTATTGCTACATTGTCTTCTTAAATGTCTGGGCTTGGGAGGATATTGACTCCTTTCTGTTTTCATTTCACTCTCAAGTTTCTCAGACAAGGGAAGATCCCAGAAGACATCAACTTCTTCCCCATCTTCTGGCTCTCAAAAAATGATGCAGTTGGATTCTATAAGCAATACAGTGGAGAGAGTAAAGTCACCTGCTAGTTTTTCTGGAAGTACGACATCAGGACTGAAGCCTAATGTGGCTTATCCCGACTTGAATCTGGGACCTAGCAGGTCTGTGGCAGGAGCAGCCTCAGCAAGCGGTGAGTTGATTTGTTAAAACCATACTAATCCCAGAGCGCTTATGCTTGTTGTTTTCTTTATTTTTCTGGAGTGGGTCACTAAACTTTGTAAAGGTTGACTGGTAGGTTTTATCCTGCAGGATGTATGCGCTTCTCCCCTGCTGGTCTTCAGCATCGATTATCAGCGGAATTGAACTACCTTAATGCTGTTGAGGAATCTGTGCAACATCTTTCAGATGTAGAACGAGCACGAGACATAGCACTTGCCCAACAGGACACCGTTTCTTTAGTTCAGGTTCTAAAGGTAATCAAAAAATATTTCCTGGTCTTCTTTTTGTTTTTTATTTTGCTAGATAATTAATCAAATTAGTGCAGTTCTTCTGTTAGCAATGCAGAGAAACCACGGGCGTGATGGGTCTATGGTTAGTGACTGTTGGCTCTCTTATTCTAACATGGCACCGAGGAACCGGTGACTCTAGAATGTGTGTATTAATGTACTGTCAGCTGGAATCACTGCTTCGGTTGTGTACTTGAGTAAAGTCAAAGCTGGATTATTTATTGTGGGATGCCAGTGCAACGCAGTGTGGTTGTTCAAGCTGGGTCATTTGTCTTCTTCCATAACAATTATATTTTTTGTTGAAATTTACTTATGCTGACACAGTTGCTTGTTCTAGTCTCAATTGGTCTTCTATATCTTGCTTTTCTCTGCACTATGGTGAAATATCCCTTGCCTACTTGAAAAGGGAGAGGGTCATTCAGTAGGCTTAAAATTTTACTTCAGCAGGAAGAGGGATCAGCAATAGAATAGGTCTAGGTCTTTCAGAGGGAGAAAAAACATCTTTACATTTAACTTGCATTATGAAAACTTGATTTCCTGATCTGTAGGCACAGCAGCAGCGCCATGAACGGGACTTAGCTCTTCTGAAAATGAAGACAGAGCAAAAAAGTTTGGAAAGTCTGAGACAGCTGGACGAGGCAAGGCAGAAAGCAGCTCAGGTAATGCTGTCCTTCAAAAAATGTGGAGTGTGTAAAAGACTAAATGCTCTGTGCCTGTGAGCATTCTTAATTTGAGCCTGTGAACTTGTGGAAGTGGTGCAGAGATTTAATACAGCTGAAAAAAGATCCTGAATTTCAAATTTTTACTCCCCCAGATTTTGAGAAACAAAAAAAACAGTTATAGCCAGCAAATTTTGAAGAGCTGAACTGGCTGTGTTTTCTGCATAGGTCCACGCAGAGTCATTGCAGCATCTGGTGCAGTCACGGCAGGAGGCTGTACAAGAGTCCCCATGCAAGGCTGCAGCCACGCAGACGGAAACTGGCCTCCTCACTACAGATACACCTCACCAGATGCGTGAGGTAGGAGGAAGTGCTGAGTGAAAGGAAAAAGCTGTTCTAGTCTCAGTAGGATTTTTGAATACATTTTTGCCTTTAGGTTTTTCCATGTTCAGTGTCATTCTGAGTGCAATTTGTTCACCTTCACAACATGACAAACTAAAGCACTTTAAAGGAGTTTTTCTTTCTGGCATTATCACTTAAAAGTCGGTCAACAGTCTTGAATCACTGTTCATTTTTCTTATGATCTTCCAGTTAACGAGCTGTTAAGAAGTTTGTTCTGTGTGAGAGAGATCTTGATGATAGTGAACACAACATAGAATCACAGCATTATTGAGGTGGGAAAGGACCTCTGAGCTCATCAAGTCCATCCTATAACCCAGCATCACCACAGTCAGCTAGACCGTGGCACTAAGTGCCACATCCAGTCTGTCCTTAAATGCCTCCAGGGGTGATGACTTCATCACTTCCCCTGGCAGTCCATGTTGCAGTGTCTGATCACCCCTTCTGTGAGGAAGTGCTTCCTGACATCCAACCTAACCCTCCCCTGGTGCAGCTTCATCTTTAATTTGCAAGTTGCACTCCATTAGGGATTGATCCTGTATCTGTTCCATTTGCACATGATATTAGAAATGCAGGGAAATGGGAATTTTGTTTGCTTTCGAAGGGAGGGTACCAACAAATACAATAAAATAATAATTTAAAAGGAGAAGAGAGGATCTTCTTGGTACAGAGTTGGAAGTTTTCTTTTTGTGAGTCACTTTTCTTCCTGTGGAATTCTGGAATCTTTATCTGTTTATTAGTTTTTATACTTGTTTTCCCAGCATGTGTCAGCTGTTTCACCCGTAAGAAAGAAACACAGTAATGACAAAATGATTTTCCTTCATACTTTAGCAATTGCTGTGACTGAGGGTTGCAGTTAAGAGGGAGAAAGCAGAAGCCTGATGGATATGAAAGTCACTGTTTCTTCACAGCTTATGCACATGCTAGTGCTTGTCAAAGCTGTTTTTATGAAGAGCAGTGGTACTCCAGAATAAACTGTACTGGGCTTTACCGAATATGTGAAGTTTAAATAGTTTCTGAATAGACAAGAATGGCTTAAAGGAACAGAAAAATTCAGGCATCTCTGATACATGCAGTAGTTGTTGATAGAAAGTAATAGAGTCTTGAAAACAAACATTTGTCATTTATATAGCTAATTCAGTGAAAATAAAGTAAGAAACAAAATAGAAGAAACCGAGTTTTATTTGATGTAGAGTTTTAATCTCTTGTCTTGCCCCAAGTTTTGAAGCATTAGAGTAAGAGGTGTTAGTAGAGAGTTTAAAAAGTGACCTGGTCAGTAATGACAGTTTGACAGAGTAGATCCTAACTCTGTGTTCACTAGTAACTCCTGATAATCGCTTATTTTTGTGAAATTGTCTCATTGTCATTAATGCACGTATCAATTGAAGAATTAACGAAGCTCAGTTTGTGAATTGGAAGTCAGTGAAGTACAGCTTATTGCTGCTTCCATCTGCAAGGTGCAGATGAACAAAAAGAAAAAAACTCCAAAATCTAAAGCTTGTGAAAGCCAGCATTATCTGCTGTGATTTCTGAAGAGGCTCTTATTTCTGATCAAGTAGACAATGACTCCCATACATTAAAAAGGAGACATTCATGACTGTCTGTTGATGTAATGCTGCAATTTTAGACCTAGTAGCTTGCATAATAATTCTTTGAGCATGATGCACTTTGGTGGCTTTTTGCCTTACTTTTTATGAATGAATTGAATAGTAGGTCTGGAATTTAATGTTATGTAGGGATCGTTCTAATGATCAGAGTTTGCTTAAATTGATCAGAATGATACACTGAGTAGTGCCTTGCATGTCTGTAGTTCCATATCAATGATTAAACTCTGCATCAATTAAAGAATATGTCATTGCAGAACTGTACACACTTTTCACAGCCAAAACTGGCACAAACATAATTACAAGCTATCTCAAAACCACATCTTACATATTTGTTCATGTAATCAGTAAATTTCCTGTGAGGATAATGATATTCTCATAAAAAACATTTTGGTGCTAATAAGCGTGTTTTATTCCTTTGGGTTTTATTGTTCTCAGATTGTGGAGTTAACACGAAGCCAAATCTCAGACACTGTCAGCACTCCAGCTACTCCAGTCACCACCTTGTTCGATCACCAGCGGCAACATCATTCGGAGTTCATGAAACAACTGAGAGCTCGAACAGATACAAACAGGTTTTGTCTAATGTTTCACATTCTAGGAAAGGGAAATTATTTGCCCCCCTTTTGCTTTACCTGTTCTTGAAGAAAATTGTTAGATGTTGTAATGAATGAAAAGAAAGTAGATTCCATCTTTATGCCCTGAATACTGTGCCCCAAAGGTGGCACTAAACAGTAGAAAAAGGTGCTCTAAAACTTTTCTGGGATGAGTAGTCTTTCAGAGTGGTCCTTTGGAAAATGTTAGCTGCTACTGTTTCTAGTAACCTGATGAAAGCTTGTGAAAACTGTGTTACTTTAGTTAAAGACAACATAGATTTACCTGAAGTGTTTCTCTTTCTCAGGAAAAGTGAGTCTCCTGCCATGGTACAGAGTAAAGAGGAGAAATGTGAATCAAAACAGACATACTCGCCGGTGTTTGATAGTTATTCAGAGTCCTCAAGGTCAAAGGTTTATGATCAGAGGTAAGAATAGTTTAGATTACAGAGAGCTTTTTGCTATAAATAGGAACTGAAGTACAAAGAATATGAAGATATTTCCTTCAGCATTTTTTAAAAAGAGAGGGCAAGTCAGTACTAAACCTTCAACAGGTAAAGCTGCCTTCCATTCTAGGGGATTAGATGCCTACCAGAATTTTCTTTGTCTTCCACAGTATTTTGTATTTCAGAATCTTTGATTCTGAATTGCTGTATTTGTGGTAACGGGATGCTTTTCTCGTTTCTAACTTACGAATAATAACTGAGTTCTGCAACTGCTTTCTGATTCAGCTGAGCTAGCAGGTGTCTAGATAGCAAGTGAATGGAAATGGTTATTCCCCTCTGTTCAGCTCTTGTGAGACTTTATCTGGAATCACATGAAGTTGTATCATTTCATGTATTGTGAAATAACTTCAGAAATTGTTGATACAAGATTATTCTGCATCCTGTGCTGTGACCTGCTTGAATACTTCTATTGCACTGCCTTTATAATCTAGTCTCTTGAAGTCTGCACTTATCCAAATGTTTTTCAGTGTCCTAAGTATTTGCATTAAATGCTTCTCTCATTTTGATCCATGTTTTTGAAATGTAGAACACAGATTCAAAAACTAGTGAAGGAACCTCTAGAGCTCCGGGCTGTGTAACATGTATTGCTTTGCAGAGAACTATTGGAATGGACTGCTCAGGCAAGGAGTTGAGGCTGCACAGGCAGGGGACTGAGTCATCACCCTTGGATGTGTTTGAAGTTCTGGTTTAGCAGTGGACTTAGCAGGACAGTGGACTAGCAGACTTAGTGGACTTAGAGCAGGGTTATTATCTTGATGATAATAATGATGGGCTTGATGATCTCAAGGGTCTTTTCCAACCTACACAGTTCTGTGATTCCATTCCGTTCTCTGTGTGCCCATCAGTTTTGTGAAGGGCTTTGTTTTCATTGCCACTTCACACTGATTTGATATATTACACAGAGTGCCAGCAGTGCTGCTTGTCTGAGGTTTTAAATCTGACTGATTTCCTGTGTTACTTTTCAGTGTCTTGCCTGTGTTTAATACCAGATTTTAACTTGTTGTTTCCTGTTGACATGTGAACTAATTAGAACCTATAAAGTTTCTCACAGCCTGCCTCTGATCTTGACAAACTGGAATGATTCTGTCTTCTCTAGTTCTTCTAATTGAAAACCATGTCACTGCCTTGCTCATTTTTTTAACAGCAGTAAGGAGAGGAGTTGTAGTCATCAATACCCATTGCAGGCAGAGGGTGTGCATGCCTACAAACCACTTGCATTCTAAGGTAGAATAAACATAAGTTCTGCTGTCAATCAGCAGCTTGATGAGGCTTGGACTTTTTAGAGTAGCTAAGCTGCATTTTCAAAACCAAACCAAACCCTCTGCATGTCAGTTATTACTGAGATGTCAGTCATGGTACCTATAGTAATAATGTACAGTAGATTTTTTGAAATGGGCAAAATAACTTTTTTAAAAAATGATCTCTTGATACCACAGTAGCACCAGCAGCTGCCAAGAGAGTCCTTCAGTTCCATCTTCTAAGGAGAAGGAGAAGAAGCTTTCCCGTCGTGAAAAGAAAAGTAGCAGTATCGAGCAGTCTCGCACCCGTGTGGACAGTATTTTATCACTGCCAGACGAGAAGGGTCAGTTCTCTTGTTTGTATGGGGTGAACCTCAGGAAGGGAGGTGCTGTTTCAGATTTTACTTCTGAAATGCATAAGGGACAATGTGTGAAGAAAATATAGCTGCAGGAGAGTCAATGGCCTCTTAATAGGTTACAGAAGATGGCACAGTGTGATGTGAACCTTTGGAATACATTGCAGTCAATTAATTTGATGAATCAAAGTGGTGGAGTCTGGAGGCCATTCTGCTTTCTGCTGTTTCAGCTGTACTCAGACATTCACTTGCTGAATTTGCAGGCCGAACACCAAATGTTTTAGCAGCCCCAAATACACCTGTGTACAGAAGTCTTTTAGGTCTTTTGAAGCTAGTCAATGAGTGTTTCATGACCTAACTCAAGATGGCTCTAATTCTAAACACTATTTTTCTAGATTAAATTAATTATCTCCCATCCTTGTCCCCTTAACTGAGATGAGACAGAATAAAACTGCATTCACGGTACATGCCTGAGCGTAAAACCACTTCCCTGATTTCTCCCTCAGATTCTGCTTCTGTTGCAACAGAGTATTCACTGAAATTTGATGAGTCCATGACAGAGAATGAAATTGCAGAAAAGTCTTTTCGGTCTTTACTGCCATCTGAGAGTCATCGCAGAAATAACTTGGAGAAGAAACGGGGTAATCGTTATGATTCTGATGAGGAAGTTTCCCCGGAAAAAACAGCTCTGTCTATCAAGGTAAGTCAAGTGACCATAACTAAAGTAAGTTAACTGAACTGATGTCATTAAGATGATAACCTGCTGATGAGCCCCTCTTAGTTCTATTTGCAAACTTTAGGGTTCTTCTTGATGGACTTAGAGAGTGGTCCATCCAAGCTTCTACCTATTCTCTTGTTACTTTGGAAAAGAGGAGTGACTTTTTGAAGCAGGTAAAAGCCCTATGGATCAAATCTTCCTACCATGCCTACATACAGCTAGGAAGTACAAGACGATGCTTCATCTCACTGACCTAAGAGGGGACTGTTGCACAGTCCAGAGCAGAAAAAGGTGAACTGCACAAAGCTCAGTGATAAAACAGCTTCTCTTCTTACATCTGTTTCCATGCCTGTATCCATGGATATACACACACACTTTGTAATTGAAAAAAGCTTGGAATTCCTGTATTCTCAAATTTGTCTTGCCTTCCAGGAGCTCAGCATGCCATTCTCAGGGGAGCAGGACAGTTTCTCTAAATTTACCATGGAGATGGTGAGACAGTACATGAAAGAGGAGGAAATGCGAGCAGCTCATCAGTCCTCACTGCTTCGTCTCCGGGAGAAGGCTCTGAAAGAGAAGACCAAGGCTGAATTAGCTTGGCTGGAGCACCAGAAGAAGTAAGGCAGCTCTGAGAGTACCCTGTTGCTGGCTGACTGTTTCTTTCACCCCTCAATAAGTATCAACAGTCTATACAAATGTTCCTGTCACTTATACAAACTGGTTTCAGTTCTTTCTATTTGATGTTGATATTGGTTATAGTTTGATAAAAGATAATTTCATTGAGACAGGAAAATGTCTGGTGTTTGTAGTCAGTTAGTGAAGGTAGTTCCCAACCATTACTGTACAATTTGTTAATTCAAAAAGGTTTAAAACCATCAGTCAGACCTGTGCTTGCTTGGTGTCTGTCTGTTTTGTGCATCTGGACAGGTATTATCCTTAATGATTTGTTTCCAGCCTAACGTGTGCATTGTCCTGGGATACCACTTGAGGTACCTGGTGATGCCACTAAGCGATGGTGGCCAGGTTTAGTCAATAATACTTCTTTGTAATCACACTCTGCCTGAGAGTACCACTGTTCACCAAACATTTTCTTACCATTTTTTGTCACTGTGGGTTTGATAAAGGATTGAGAGACAATGACCCAAGTCTTTCCTTTTGTCTTTCTCCATTAATGTTTCTGCTCGTTTGTGAGAGATCACGTATTACCTGCTCTGGTATTTTAACTGTGTATGCCTGATTTAACAGTACAAAATACTCTGCTGCAGAACATGCCAATGATTCAAGTACAGGCACATGTTCTTTTGCAGGTTAGAAAAACTACACCTTTTCTTTGTGCACTTTTTTTCTTATTTAATACTTTTTTCCAATGTATTTGCAGACATTTGCGAGACAAGGGAGAGGATGATAAGATGCCTCCTATTCGAAAGAGGCAGCGTGGTCTACTGCTGAAACTGCAGCAGGAGAAGGTAAGCGATGCCTGCTGGGAATACCGTGTTGAACCCCATGTGTGGCCATTAAATGTTTCATACACTGTAAAAAGTAAGAACTGAGAAAGCCATGCCAGGCTTTTGGATAGGAAGCTGGCAGTATCTCTTACCAAGTTTTATTTACACCTTGGCAGTATTTAGCACATTGTTTGAAAGAATCCTTCTGTATCAGTAATCTTACCAGTTGAGACTTCTCTGAGTTAACTGATCTTACCTTTGTGTCATTTCAGTTGTTTTTAACCCCTAACATGGTCTTTGTGTCATTTAGAACAAGTTCTTGAGAGCTGTCTGTCACAGTTCTTATGTTTACTCTTTTATACCCAAAAGGCAGAAATTAAGCGCCTTCAAGAGGCTAACAAAGCTGCTCAGAAGGAGAGACAACTGATACTTAAACAGCAGGCAGAAATAGAACGAATCCGTCACACTACAATGAAACTGCAGGAAAAGCTGAAGTCTGCAGGAGAAAACAAACTGGTAGGTGCTCAGTACAGAAGCTGGAGTCTTCCCTTTCTGGCCTTGCAGCAGGTATTTGACTGACATTTATAGGAACGGAAAAATACTCGATTGGAACTATCACCTGGAAGTTTTATCTGCTTTAAGTAGTCTCATCCTCTGTATGTCAGCAATTTGGGATTAGTGTCTTCAAAGCACTAGTTAAGGAAACAGTATTTGCCCAGTTACAAGCTGCATTTGTAACTGGGCTGGGGTGGTGTGTTTTAGTTCTCAAGCATGACTAATGATGACTATAAAATGAAAGAGGGTAGATTTAGGTTAGATACAAGGATGAAGCTCTTCACTGTGAGAGTGATGAGACACTGGAACAGGTTACCCAAGGAAGTTACGGATGTTCCATCACCAGATGTTTTCAAGGCTGGGCTGGATGGAGCTTTGAGCAGCCTGGTCTGGTGGGGGGTGTCTCTGCCCATGTCAAGGGGAAGTTGGAACTAGGTGATCTTTAAAGGCTCCTTCCAACCAAAACTATTCTGATTCTATAACTACTGACTTTGGGAATATAATTCTTTTGATACTTAGATCTGTCAGGATCTGATTTAGTTTTATTGTTTGTCTCCAAAGTACTAAATGTAAGGGCTAAGCCCAAAACTTGCTGCTTCGTGTGTGCATTCATGTCACTGCACTAAGTTTCTTGCATCTGCTTTATGAGATTGCATAGACGGGATTTTGGGAATTGTCTGCCTCCTTACAAAATTATGAGGAGACACAAGTTTGATGATAGTAGTATAGAAAGGAGTGGTTTCCAGCTTGGAGTAACTTCTTTGATCTAGATAGTTAGGAAATAATTTATATTATGGAGAATAATCGTTTATTAAAAAGTTTGGTCAAATAAAAATGAGTTAAGAAAATTAAGTTAAATTTGGAGATGGACAGACTCAACAGACTTTAACTTATTTGATGTTGTCTGAGAAGGAGTAAGCTGAATTATCACAATTTTTAAAATATTGTTCAATAACTTTTAATTTAACATTGCTTTTTTTAAAACAATTGCAGGATGACAACAGTGAGGATGACATCAAGCAGAGCAGTTGTTCTAGCCAACTTCCAACTGATGCAGAAAAGCGCAGCCCTTCCCCGATCTCCATCTCCAGCAGTGAGACTAGCAGTATTATGCAGAAACTTAAAAAGATACACAGCAGAATGGATGAAAAGTAACTATTTTACTTGTTTTCTTATACAAAAGTGTACTGTTCTACTAGAATGATGTGCCTCAGCCATTATTCATGATAATGCAGATATCACATACACTTTGATCTGAGTTGCCTGAAAAATAGCTGATTGGAAGCATTAATAGAACTATATTGATAGTAATGTAATTCTTGCATGAGTACTTAATGTTAGGAGGCAGACCCTGTGGTCACGGTGTTAATGTGCAAGACTGGTTTTAATGGGTTTTTGATGGATTTGGTAAAAGAACATTTCAGAAGGCCACTAGTTTGTACATACAAGCAACTAAGACAGGCTTCAGCTCAAGAGTACATCTGTCAGAGTTCTTGCAGTGAGAGACCTGAAGTCAGATGGTGTGTGTAGTCTTTATATTTCTCATTTTAGTTTAAAGGGGAAAGATACAGAAAGTGAAACTCTGCAATTGCAGTACCAATTTTTACCTTGCATTGAAGCAAAAGTTACAAATAGCAATAGCCTTATGCAAAAGCTGGTACTGTGTGAGATCTGGTTCACAGAAAGTCATTGGGATTGTCAGGCTGATTTCTACGTTATTAGCCATTTGCTGAATTTCAATTCCATTAAAATCAGCTGGGGTGAAATCTAAGTATTTTCTGAATTAATGGTGGTGGCATGTGTGTGACTGAGATGCCTAACAGTTCATTGCGCCCTTCGTTTGCTCTTCTGTGGTACACAGGTTGGGAAAAAAACCCCTGAAAATAGTTGTTAGTCTTCAGAGGAAGTGATGCACTTTACCTGAATCTGTTGATTTCACCTACTCAGTTGTTTTGAATAAAAAACTGTTTCTGCATCTTTTCAGTGTATGAAATGCACTGTTTGGACTAAAGATACTAATGCTTTACCAGCATGTGCATTTTAATTGAAAGTCTTATATACTATTTGAGACTAACATTTTAAAAGTCTGGTCTCTGCTATTTACTGCAAGAATGAGTCTTTGCTTAAACCATTTTCTTTTCACTTATGACCGAAGTATTTTAGTCCATATGGGTGATGTTTGTAATGGTTTTTGCTTATCAGAAAACATCAAAAAGAAGCACTTGCCTTTTTTAAAGGCAAAGCTGTTTGTGACTCCTGAGCACTCCGCTTGCTTTAATTATTTCACAGAATTATAGAACTGTTCAGGCTAGAAAAGACCTCTAAGATGATCAAGTCTAGCCTGTGACCTGACATCACCATGATCAGCTAGATCATGGCACTAAGTGCCACAGCCAATCTGTCTTTAAACACCCTCAGGGATGGTGACTCCACCACCTCCCTAGGCAGTCCATTNGACTTTCCCTCCAGTCCCTCCCCCTTCCCCTAATGAGGAGTAGATATGTTCCCTGACCCTCCTTTTGTTATTAATGTATTTTTATTAATTTTTATTGACAGCTGGCTGAACACAAGCTAGCAGTATGCCCAGGTGGCCAAGAAGGCAAGCAGCAGCAAGCTGGCTTGTATCAGGAACTAGTAGGAGTAGGGAGATGGTGGTGCCCCTGTACTTTGCGCTTGTGAAACTGCGCCTTGAGTACTGGGTACAGTTTTGGGCACCACAGTATAAGAAGGACAATGAGGTGCTGGAGCAGGTCCAGAGAAGGGCAGTGAGCCTGGGGAGAGGGCTGCAAAACAGGCCCTGTGAGGAGGGGCTGAGGGAACTGGGGTATTTTAGTGTAGAGAAGAGGAGGCTGGTGCTGGTCTCTAACCAAATGACTAACTATAGGACAAGAGGAAATGGCCTTGGGCTGTGTCAGGGGAGGTTTAGATTGGATCTTAGGAAGTTCTTTCCTGAGAGTGGTTGGGCACTGGAACAGGATTTGAGACAAAACGTCTGCTTTTAGGTGGAACAAATGGAAATTGCATGTGATGGTTGTGTGTTTTTATAGTTTAGTGTTTGGTTACTCTGTGTTCAAAGGAATTAGTATTGTGTGTAAACACAAATGATTCTCTTGAGCTCAGTCTTCCTAGTTGTATAGCCCTTGGCGCACCTTCTGTAGGTATTCTAACAGTGATAGCAGTACTTATTGAAGGAAAAATGGTGCTGCATTGGGGAGGTTTTGTAATGTCTTCATTTGTAAAACGCATAAGAAAAACGTTAGATATGTGTTTTGTGATGTACTGATAGGAAGCTGCTGTTTCAAAGGAATCAGTCAGGTTGTAAGTTACAGCAAAAGGAAAGAAGCTGAACGATCACTACAAAGGAGTTGGGAAAGCCTGCTGTGCTGAATTTGCTGTAGTGCACAGCACAGTGGAAATCCTTTGGCTTCCTTACTTAAGAGGCAGCTTTAATATTTCTCTTGTGCTAAAAAGGGGAATAAAAGACTAGTCCTAATTTTAATGGATGAGTCTGTGTTGCCTGCATGTGAACAGGAGCATGCTCTGTCAAAGAGAATTAATCACTTCCCCTGGCTTTCCTTGCATATGCATCTTTAATGATAATGAGTGCAATACAAGAATTGATGAAATGCTCATTTCTTTTGCTTTTCCTTAGTATGCTTCTTAGCTTGCAGTAGAGTTCATAGAGCTGTACAGAGCTTGTTATTCTTCTATGAATACAATAATTCATTAAGAATTAGCTGAAAGTGATAAATTGTTAATAACTAGCATTTTAAGCAAAGCTATAAGCTTTTGTAGACTTTCTAAAGACAGTAGTGTTGTCTTACCCATGTTAGCCCTTCAGATGGAAGAGGCAGTGTGTGAGTGTTCTGAGACCAGGTCTGTACGTGGTTGCAAAAACCCAAGATAGCAGTTTGAAGTTGAATTGCAGTCATATCTCAGACTTTTCTCGGAAGTGCTCATGTTTCAGTCTTTCTTTACTCCCGTTCACTGGTGCTTACCTTTGGAGAAGTAATTTTACCAAGGTTTCACCACGTGAATGAAGACGTGTTTGAAGTTTCAGACTAGCAAAATTGTTCACATTGCAAACCCAGCTAACAATAAACTGTATCCACAGAATCGCAGCGGTTGCAAAAAGGTCAGGTGGAGGTATGTTAACCAGTGCATGTGGAGTCTGCATCGAAGTAATAAAACTTCTTCCAAAGTTTAAAGAAAATTAAAGCAGAGTGACAGTAGCTTGCCTTTAACAAACAGGAAATGAAGTGGTGTAAGTGTATGTGATCAATTACCTTCTGCATATCAGTGTATAGTTTTTCTGCTTCAGACGTTGGGTAGCAACTCGACAATGTTAAGTGCAATTAATTTAAAGTTCTTTGCTAGATGCTATCCTTTTCTCGTTCTTTCTGCCTTTTTTGCTATCTTAGTTTTAAACTCTTCCTCCTTATTTTGTAGACACTGCTCTCCTGTTCACTACTTCTTCTCTGTCTTTACGTCTCATCACTGGGCCTCTCTCAGTGTCTGTTTTCCCAATCTACACCCCAAATTCCAGCTGTATATCTACAACCAGTTGGTCAGGTAACTGCATCTTTCTCAAGTGCTAGACTCTTTGATAGAGCATGCTCTGTTCAATCCTAGAAAGTCAAGTTCATCACTGAACGTTTTTGACACTTTCCCCACTGTTTCCTGATCTTTATTAATGACAGTAGGTGGGCCCTCAGCAAGTTTATGGACAACAGCGAGCTCAGGTAGTGCAGCTGAGGGAAGGGATGTCATCCAGAGAGACCTTGAGAGGCTTGTATGAGCCACATGAACTTCAACAAGGCCAAATACAAGGTCCTTCTCCTGGGTTGAGAGAGCCCCAGTATCAGTGTAGACAGAGAGATTAATGGATTGAGAGTGGCCCTGTAGATAAGGTCCTGGGAATGCTGGTGCATGAAAAATTGGGTATGAGCTGGCAACGTGCACTCACAGCCCAGAAAGCCAACTGAATGCTGGGCTGCATCCTCAGCAGTGTGGCCAGATGCTCAAGAGGGCGGATTCTTCCCCTCTGCTCTGGTGAGACCCCATGTGTAGTGCTGGATCTAGCTTTGTGGTCACCTGTAGACCACCTGGACCTGCTCAAGCTAGTCCAGAGGAGGCCACTAAAACGATCAAGGGGCTGAAACACTTCTGCTGTGGAGAAGGGCTGAGAGTTGGTATTGTTCAGCCTGGAGAAGAGAAGGCTTTGTGGAAACATTATTGTGGTTTTTCAATACATAAAATGGGCTTCTAAGAAAAATTGAGAGATACTTCACCAGGGCCTGTTGTGACTGGACAAGGGGTGATTTAGACTAAGAGAGGGTAGATACACATTAAATATAAGCATGAAATTTTTTATGATGAAGATGCTGAGACACTAGAACGGGTTGCCCAGAGAAGGTGAGGATACCCTGTCCCTGGAAGTGTTCAGGGCCAGGCTGGATGGAGCTCTGAGCAATCTGGTCTACTGAGAGGTATCTCTGCCCATGGCAGAGGGGTTGGAACTATGTGGTCTTTAAAGTCCCTTCCAACCTAAAGCAGTCTGTGATTCTATTACTCCTACTGTCTTCTGAGTGGCAGATACATACGTTACTCCCACTGTCTGGTCACTCCTTCAGAACAGGTACTGAAACTGTCTAGTTACAGTTCAGGATACAAATGTACAAGTACAGGTTAGAGAGCAGGTTAATTCATAATATTTGGAATACATGGGTAAAATGTGTGATGTTAGCACCAGAGAAATAAGACTTTGAAATCACGTTGGTGTTAACCTGACTGCTGCTGTGTCCTCTCTGCTTCCCCAATATTTCCAGCTTCAGAGATGCCAGACATGGTTTTCATTTCTTTGAGAACGTGTCTCTGCTTTTCAGGATCAATGTATATCCTTGGTGTTGTAACTGGAGCCCTCTAGACTGTAGTAAATATTAAGGCAGTGTATATGCTACTGTGTGTTTCTGACCTTTGAAACCCCAGGGTTATAAAAGGGTCTGCGTTTCTGGCCATACTTCTTAAATCCTCCTCTTTCCATAGGTTGAATGTTGGCAGACTTTTGCTACCCATCATTTCTTTCTTACAAAGTGGTCTCTGTGGTTTCACATTCATTCAGTTAATTCTGTTTGTGGTCATCCATGTTCATTTGACATCTGCTTTTAAGGAGTCCTGCTCTTTTGAATCCATTTATTTTAGGCTTTCTCTTGCATTTTATTTCAACTCTCAACTTCTCCCTCAAGATCCATAAATTGTGAAGATCCAGACATGTTATTGAAATCAAACAGCAGGTGAAGGAAGAAGTGTTGCCTTGTACTTAGAGATCATTATGATAATGACCTTCATGACAAGTTCCAAATATGGGATCTGCTAGACTAACCAGAACCCATGTGTATGGGAAAGTAAGAGCTGATAAATCTGACAGTGCTAGTGAGAGACACAACATGAGCATGACTGCCCATGTCATGTTTGTAATGCAATTACTGTTGGTAGTCTGGTTTCTCAATGATATTAATCTGTTGGATTTGCCTAAGAGTAGACTATGTTTGAAGTTTGTCTCTAGAAGTGATGAAGTAATGCCCTAAACCATGGAATCAGTCAAAATACTTTTGCTTCTCTTTTTCACCTGCTCTTGTTTTGACCATAGGAAACTTTGGGCATGTCATTCTGATTTCTCACACTTGTATCTTCACATCATAACTTGTCTGTCTTACCTCAATCATAGAGGACTTATCTGAATCTTAAACCCTTCTGATCCTCTTCCAGCTCACTTTTCCAGGGAGCAAAATGAATGTTAAATGTGCAAACAAGAAATGTCCCTGAGCAGGCGAGACTTAGATCTTAGATTAGCCAGTTGATCATTCCGGCCTCTGTAAATAAAAAGGATTTTTGAAACATGAGATTAAAGAGCACAAATAGAATTATCTGCTTTGCAGCTTTAAAACTTTGATGTTAAGTATTCGGGATGGCTTGAAAATGACAAATTACAAAGGCATTTGAAAAGCAAAACATCACAGGTCTTTGAAGACTCTCTTTTTAGACACCAAACCTTCTGTACCAGTGACAAACCATGCATTTTTCCCAGAGTGGTTCTGTGACACCCTAAGTGTTGGTGTAGGAGATGAATGTACTCTTCTCTAGACTTGGTATGTCAGAGGAGTTGTTCCAGTTGACACTGAACTGTCTTCCATTTACTGTTTGAAGGATGAAATGCTTTTGTATTGCCTACTTTAGCATCTGCAAAGAGGACGAGAGATAGTGTTGTTCAAGAGCTGGCAAAGAAAAGTTCTGTAACAATTCCTTCATGGGTCACCTAAGGAGTCTTTCTCAGTAAAAGACCATCTACTAATTTTCAGCACGAGTCTACTTTTTTTAATCTTTTCTTAAACTAGCAGCCAGATATGTTAGTAGCTGTGGAAAAACAGCCCTGGATCCTTATTCTCTTGACACTGTCAGCTCACAAGCAGCATTCCCAGTGTGATGATCCATAGAGATGATGCTTATAGTGAGAAGAATAAAAGCTGCAATAATTCAGAACTATTAGTACAGAATTGCTTTCTTTTATAGTTACATATTTGGAAAGAGCTGTGGGATAACTGGGGTTACAGTTTTTCTGCTGTTTTGGATTAGCAAAAAGGTTCAATTTTCAAACAGTTACTGCTTTCTTGAGGGTTCCAGTTTAATACCAAAGGTACTTTTCAGGTCCTGAAATTGAGAATTTATCTCATTCATTTTAGGAAATAGTAGCAATGCTAGTGATTTTTGAAGATGTTTAGAATGTTCGCAGGATGTTATAATCTTTCCTTACCACAGAAAAATCCCCTTGTCTGCTTGCAGTATTTCTCAGCAGCACATCAGAAGTCTAGAAGGTACTAGAATGTAGTAGTTTAGTATGGATATTATCCTAGAAAAGAATTTGAACAGCTCTAATTCTGGGAATTATTGCAAGAGAGCATCTGGATATGGGACCTCTGAGTGCAGTTGGCTGTTTTCCCATTGTCTTCTGCTCTGTCTGTCAGGTTCCTAACTAAGCGAGAACAGAAGCTGATGCAGCGTCGACAACATGCTGAAGAATTGTTGGAGTGGAAACGCCGCCTCGATGCAGAGGAAGCAGAAGTGCGTTGGATAGAAAAGCAGGCTCTAGCTGCCTGGGACAAAGAGCTGCTCAAAACCAAAATAGCTAAGAAAGACCTGGGGGATCAGAGAAACGAGCTCAAAGGTAATGGGGGGCAGAAGGGAAGCAATGCAAAGGACAAGGGTCAAGCATAAAAATCTTGCTTCTTATTGTTTGCACTTCCTTCCGTTTTTTTGCTGTTTTGGTGATGATTGATTCTTCTCTGGACACTTGGGATCTCTATTTCTGAACTGTTGACTGCCTTCTCTTGGCTTTTTCTTTTAGCTCTGTTTTACACCCTTGCTCTGTCTCTTCTCAAGTGAACAGCACAGCATAGACCCATCAGATGGTTCTACCTCTACTCAGAACTAGATTCCTGTCTTTCAAAACAAAAGTACTGTGCAATCTTTAGCTTGATTTTCTTCTGACCTTATTCTGTTATTATGGCTCTTACCAGGGGCTGCTTTCCCCTTGTTAATGGTAAAGGCAGAGTGTATTTTAGCTCCCCTCTTGTTAATGCAGTATAACTGGTTGAAATGTGCAAGAGTACATGCCAGCATGTAGTTAGTATAATTTATGCTATTCTTAGGAAAATTAAGTTCCCAGATGTTGGGACCTACAGCTCTACTGACCAGACGTTCATCATGAAGCACAGAAAACTAGATTTCAGTGTGAGAAAATAGTGAATCTTCAGGGATTGTTCTAGAAATAATTAATCTTCCTGGTTTTCCCACTTGGCTGAAAGCTTGTAGCATGTCCTTTGAAAATGAAAGGGAATTCAGAATTTAGCCCTATTGCACTTGTTACTGAAAGCAGTCCTATCAATTTTATGCTCTATGAGACATTTTGAAGATGATATTTGCATGAGTTGGTAAGCTCCAGCGACCCAACGTTCAGCGTGAATACTGAATTCTCTACAGATGAGAAAATATGCTTGTGTTCTGTTACTTCTGTCTATCAGTAAGCACTGAAGCACAGCTCTGCTTCAGATGTTCTTCTCTCCAGCCTTTTCTCAAATAGTGAATAGTTCCCCATGGCTGCTTCTGTAATGCTGTGACTCCTGCGGAATTTAGTAAACAGGAATATTGAAAACCTAACTCATTATTTTACTCGTTGCCAGTTGAGAGACTCATAATGAAATCATAACATTAAAATGTTTTCTGCAGCTACTGTAAAGGAAGCAGTAAATTCGGCATTCAGGGACTGGCTTGCAGATTATATGCTCTTCCATAGCAGCTTCAGACTAATAGTGACTCTTGCTGGTAGATGGTCAACTGGAAGGACAGGTTAACCTAATAATATTTTTGGAGTCTATTGTTGCGTAAAATGCGAGGATATCCTGGAAGCGTCTTTATTTGAGACACTCATCAATCAGTGAAGAGCATTAGGTGGTCTTAAATCATAGTTCTCTGGTAAACACACTTGTTCTTGCTAAATATTCTATCCTCGTATCTAGGCAAGTGAAATCAATTTGACATGTACTGGTAGCCGTTAGTGTTTTACAAGCAGGCGGCAGTGTCTATGAAGACATGTAAGTCAGCACAAGTTCTTGAGCAGTTTGTGTTTTTGCTCTCATTGTCCAATTCAGAAACAGCTAGTGAAGAAGAGTCTCCAGTGCTTTCTTGCTCTCATCTGAACAGCAAAAGCTCTATCCCAGAAGATCTTGTCAGTCTAGCTACTGAGTCTGCCCCATCAGAGACTATGGGCTGTGGACAGCCGGAAATTCCCCATCAGAGTACACCAAATGAAGAAATGGTATATTCTGAAGATTTCAAGTCCTCTACCTCACCCAGCAAACTTGTGAGTCAGCTTTTCGTGCTGTATATGTTCTTAGATTTTTTTTAAATGTACGAGGAACATTAAGTCCCAATAGCTGTCCCAGTTGTGAAAGCAGATTAAACTATGCTCTGTCTTTGCAATACTGTTGTACGTTACTGTGAATAAATACTGTGATCAGATACATTCTTTGGAATCTTGAGGGAAAATCTTGAGCTTCAGCGCAGAGTGTAGATATTTTTAAATTTGTGAGTAATCTTGCAAAATGTTTTGCGTATGTCACGTAGGTACGCAACACTAAGTGGGAACCTTGACCCAGTTTACTAGTGTGAATTAGCTGTAGGCAAGCTTGTCCCCATTGTATAAATTCTTTGAGGCTGCGGAAACTATGCTTCGTTTACTACTTTGCTTTATTTGTTAGCAATGTATCCCAAAGTATAGCTGCAGGATGAAGAAGCAGAGCTGTAACCTCATGCACCGTCTTTTGGCTTTCAGATTATGTCTTCTTGCTAGCTAATTTTGCCTCGCTGTCCCATTTTTTCCTTCTTGGTTAGTAGTTTTGTGAAGTTTCATCCTCCTGAACTCAGTGAGACAGAAAACACAGTGTCTATAATAGAACTGCTTACCTAGACTTATTGCAGATGGTTTCTTAGACAAGTTGCTGAGAATATGGTGAGGTAAAATGTCTTACGATGTGCCAGAGGTTATGTTCAACATATGTGAAAGGTTTGTGGTATAGTATTGAAGCAGCAAGTAGCATTCTGGAAAAACTTTGACACTTAGATGGTTTTTGCATGGCCTCAGAGCAATAGTACTCTGTTTTTACTCACTTAGAATGTCACCTTGCACCTTGTACATAAAATAGTCCTGTTGATTTCACAGATCTATGTGCTAGGAGTTCCTGATGCTGTGGTTGTTACCAAATAAGATTACATAAACTCTATTGAACACCTCTGAGTCAGAACCATGTCAGTCCACTTAGGTAGTAACAGAGCAGTCTAAGCAGGTTCACGGAAATCTAGGCTCAAAGTAAGCAGACAGTGCTGTTCTTTGTACTGTTGTTTTATCATTTATAAGATTACATTCTTTTTCAGATAGCTGTATAGATACTACTACTTATAAGATGTTCTGTTCTTCCACTGTAAGTTCTGACAACAGTGATCTACATTCAAACGGAGTTTTACAAGTAGTGACTTCATTTGTTCTTTTCTCCTCTCATAGTCTCCTCCCAAAAGCAGCCTATCGGTATCAAAGCAAGACTCCAGCAAAAGCAGCCACAGAACTGGAGGACAGCTGCGATCACCTGTGAAGTCTCATCAGATATCTCACAACTGGTCTGATGAATCTTTATCTATGACACAGTCAGGTAAGTGTCATATCTACTTGGGTTTAAGTTGCTTTTCCAAAGATTTTGCTTTTGACAAGTGACAGGTAGATGTGGGAAGGCAAACAGAAATTCCTGGGAATTGCCAAGGTTTGGGGTTTTATGGCAGGATCTTTCCATTGTGTTGTTTGATCACTTCAGCTTAAGAAGATCTTAATGTAAGAAGGTCTGTATATTATCTCCTCTTTTAGAAAGCAATGCAGGTTCCTGCAATTAGAGAGAAGAGTCAGTAGTTAAGGTGGTCTTTAGAATTTAAAAATGTCAAGGTTAGCTATACTTTTTAACAGGTGTCACTGCTTCACCCCTCGTGTTGTAACATAAGGCTCAGGAGTGTGCAAAACGATTGCTCCTGAACACAGCATGGCTCCAGAAACAGTATGTTACCAGGTAGTATGAGTGAGCCTGTTGAACCTGCACTGGAATGTGCAGAACAATTGGATGCTTTAGGACATGTTTTTCTTTTTGGAGCAGGGTACAGTAAAGTAGAGCCTAAGATTGCGTGTTGAGATATAAAGTACAAAACCTACTATAATGGACCCTTCACATTCCTCTGTCCTGTATCCAAGCTGGCTACCAGTAAATGCTGAGCAAGAGTGTGTCAGAAGTGGGCTGGTTACAGAGCAGTCCTTACTCTGGTGTGTGTTCACAGTCTGTTAGTCACGTGAAGTGTAGGACTTCCTGACACACACACACCATTTAGTGGGTTGCCATCATCAGCTCTGTTCAACTGTGAAGCCTCTTTTGAACTTTTCTGTACTTTTAGTCTCTAAAACTTCTTGTACTCCACAGTGCATTGCTATGGCACTGTAAAAGATTTACAAGCAAGTGAGAGAGCATTTTTGTGTTTTTTTTTTTTGACTTCTTAAATGATGAAGATTTTAGTGGAACAAGAATTGAGTGTTTCTATTGTAGATAGTGTTTGTGGTGTGCATACCTATCCAGTCTTCATGGTGCTTGATGGACAAGCTTAGTAAATCTTTTATGTTGGGTGTTTTGGTTGTCAGTGTGTGTGTAAGTGCAATAAAAACATGGTCAGTTTGTGGCAGCTGCTCTGCTAGATGGGAAGATAAATACATTAAACGTCTAGGTGTTTGCACTGAGTAATTTCTGCTAGGATTCTGTGTAGAGAGCAGTTCTTAATACAAAGCATTCAGTAACTTCGTTTTCAAGTTCTGACTGGGCAACCACATGAGAAAGGCATTAGGAAAAGCAGGGCAGGTCACAGTGATCATGAAAATCAACTTTTAAAAAGAAAGTATTTGCCATATTTAACTTCAAATGCCGAGGGAAGGTAGAAGAGGTGGGAAGGCAATCATGATGATGCCAATTTCACAATAAATCATTCCATTGTAAAGAGATAAATCTTCCAAGGTGCTGAGTAGTAATGAAGTCATTGCTATGTCAGTGCGATGCATGTGTTGATAAGATCATGCAAGATGAAAGCATGTGCAGATCTTTCCCTTATGAGTTGATCAAGAAGAGCTATAATTACATAGTGGCCACTTACTGTTCGGGAGGAGTTGTTAATTACAGTAGCATCACAAAGTACTCAGATTAGCAAGTAAGATTCCATTCATTTTGTGCCAGGATGTTTAGGTCGGGATTTCTGTGGTTTTTTTTCTGAACAGTTAAGAGCAGTTGTTAATGGGAAAAGAACACATTAGTTGATTGTATTTATAGGCTGTTCTTGATGATGAAGTCCTTCATTATGGTGTTTTCTTGTCTTGAGAAATATGTTTGTTTCAGGTTTAGTGGTTGGGGGTTGCAGGACGGATGGTTGGTTTTAATGAACTTGAAGGTCTTTTCCAAACTTGACAACTCTGATTCTGTGTATAAGCACAATGTCCAGCTCTTTCTACTAGCAGACTAAATAATGCTGATGATTTACTTTCTCGGAGATTCAGTGAAGTTTATGAGCATCAAAACCTTTTCGTTCACAGAATCACAGAATGTAAGTGTTTGGAAGGGACCTTGAAAGATCCCTTCAGTCCTGCCAGAGCGGGGTGACCTAGATCAAGTTGCACAGGAACATGGCCAGATGGGTTTTAAACGTCTCCAGAGAAGGAGACTCCACAATCCCCCTGGGCATCCCCTTCCAGTGCTCTGCTGCCCTCACCACAAAGAAATTTCTTGTATTTATGTGGAACCTCCTGTGAGACACCAGTTTCCCTTTGTCCTATCATTGGTTGACACTGAGCAGAGCCTGGCTCCTTCCTCCTGACACCCGCCCTTTCCATATTGATCTACATTAATGAGGTCATCCCTCAGTTTCCCTTTTTCCAAGCTAAAGAGACCCAGCTCACTCAGCCTTTCCTCGTCAGGGAGATGCTCTGCACTGGACTCTCTCCAGCAGTTCCCTGTCCTTCTAGAACTGGTCACAATATTCCAGATACGGTCTAGATGTTATAGGTAATATATTAGAAAAGCAAACCAGCCACAATCGTTCTCTGCAGCTGCTGCTACAGAAAAAGAGAACAGCAGCCATAGGAAGGAATTTCTGTAAGATAAATAATTTTAAGAGTTTTTGATACTGAGTTGTGATAGCACTGGATC
Organism: Upupa epops; assembly: GCA_013397515.1. Taxonomy (NCBI): domain Eukaryota; kingdom Metazoa; phylum Chordata; class Aves; order Bucerotiformes; family Upupidae; genus Upupa; species Upupa epops. Next base: position 211,245 of record VZRI01008196.1, on the reverse strand, counting down.
TGTGACAGGTATCTTTTGCTGCTTTGTGTTATATATTTTAAACAAGAAACAAGTGGACATAATCATGTGGGCAGAAGAGAAGTGGCACAGAGATGGTGTCACTATAAGACTGAGAGGTTGTTAGAACAGAAGTAATGGAAAAGGATTATCCTGCAGAAAATGGAGCTCATTATCTGCAGACTGTGTCCCAACAGAAAAGAGTTAGAACATCATCAGAAGGACTGGAACTTCTGGGGATGGGGAGGACTAGAGGAGATCTTACTGAAATTATGAAGAAAAATTATTTTTTAAAGAAAATTTTAGATGGAAAATAGCTACAGTCAGTAATAGCATCTTAGCTTTGTATCTGCCACTGTTAAGTAGTCTAGCACATGTCTCAGCTCCACACTACCCCATTCACCTCTAATGTTTTGTCATCCTGAGGCCTGACAGCACTGAAAATCTCTGCAGTGTTCAGATCAACTTTCTTTCCAAGTGTTGGCTTTCCATTTCACAGATGTATTTAGTGCAGGTGGCAGCCAGGAAACTAATCATTTTTTCTGGAGTCCACTTTTCCAAGTGAAATTCTCACCAGTGCAGCCTGAAGCTGCATGTTGTGATTGTAAGCAGGTATTTTCAATATATTTTTGGTTCATGAGCAGCTCATGAAGTAGCAGCACAAACACTGGCACTTGGTGGGAACACATTTGGGAACAACTTGCTTACTGTATGTATCAGAGCCATTCTCCTCTAAACTAAGAAAGATATAACTCTTTTCAGTATGTTACGTACTAGTGGTATGAAGCTGAGATCCCACTTCTGAGTCTCACTGTGGTAAAGGTTATCATGCCTATGTTAAATTCTCTCCTATTTTGTTTGGACCATGTCTTGTATTTGCTAAATGACTCTTTGTGGGTTTGGGTAGAACTGATTTGTAAGGTGCAGACTTTCAAAGCCTAAACCTAACCTTTTTCAGAAGCCACATCTGATCAAAGTGACATTGAAGGACGGATCAGGGCCTTGAAGGATGAACTAAAGAAAAGGAAGTCCGTGATTTACCAGCTGAAAAAGGAACAGAAAAAGAGAGAAAAAGAGCGACTGAAGGCCCAGGAAGCCAGTTTGATCAAGCAGCTGGAGGTTAGGAACAATAGAAAGAAGAGCAAAGTCAAAGCCTTGAATAAATCACTGTAGTGTGGATGATGTTGGCAGAACGTTATATCAACGGCTGTGAAAGACACATTTTTGTGGTAAAAGTGTGGCTGTGTTCTGGCTATTCTTGGGATAATGAACCAGAGCCTTGTGGCAAAAATGCCATTCCCTTTTAAAATGTCTATCTGTGATGAGTTACTAGCCATGTCCAGAGTGCATATTTGTGTTCTTGCACAGTAGTATCCTACCTTGTGTTAAAGAGTAATGCTCATGAAATTTGTTTTAGAAAGTAAACTATTAAAAATTCTAAACTTTGAGAAGTTAGATAGCCTTATAGAGAAATGGAGTATATCCTTTATTCATTTACTAGATTTTGTTTAATTAATTATGGTTTAGTAGACATAACTGTTTTCCACGTGCAGTCGTACGATGAGTTTATCAAGAAGACTGAAACAGAGTTGAGCCGAGACCTGGAGGCTTCACCAACAGCCAAACCTCAAATTAAAACTCCATCCTCAGCTGCTGCTGCAAAACTTAAGATCAAGGCACCACCGCTCCATAGGTAACTTGGCTTTCTCTTTGAGATTATTCTGCAACTGTGGTAAATGCTGTGTTAGCAGAAACCACGAGTGCAAGGAAAGCTGCTAGTGGCCCTTCCTTAAAGAGCTGGGCAGTGTCAGTGTCAGCCAAAATAGGTAACTGGCCTTGTAACTGTTTGCATCTCCGTTTTCTCCTGCCCAGCCTTTCAGATTCTATTTTCAAATTCTTAAGGTCATTTTTGATTGTGCAAGAACTGTGCCAAATGTTTGCATGGATTACAGAGCTCCAAGAACTTTTTCCCATTTGAGTCACTCAGTGTGCCTGCTGTGCTTTGTGTGGCAAACCATCCATCTTTGCAACTTCAGTCTGCTTTGCATCATAGGTTTGAAAAGGTAGAGAATTCAACCAATGTCTGCACTTCTTATGTAATTTTAAGCATTTCGTTTTCTCCAGCAGATGGTGCAATTTTAGTGCTTTCAAGTACAAAGAATGAACTTTTCTTTTTTGTTTTTTTTGACTGCAAATAAGTTTTATGAGTCTGATAAAAAAACTACTAGACAAGCTCTTCTCTCCTTCCCCCCTCACATTTTCTTAGGTCACAGTATGCTGGCAAAGCAACCAGTTTTGTTATCGCTGCAGTATAATAACTATAGATACTTGTTTTTCTGGTTTTATCTATTAAAAAAACCCTCAACATCATACTCTGGTGTAACCATCATTCATGCAATTTGATTTCTTAAATTTAGGCCTGAGACAGCTAAAAGTTGGAAATCGCTGGCTGAATCGGAGCGATCCAGAGCATCTTTAGAGTCAATTTCAGAGTATGCAGGTATGTATCTGGAGGAATCTGTACTACAGGCAGTCTTGTAGAGTGACTGTTTTAAACTTCTTTATCCTTCCCTTCTTGATTCAAGAAGAGGTTTTGAGAGAGCACGCAGAATTCATAGAACAAAAATGAGAAAGCTCTATGGTTTTGTTACATTTATTTAGTAGTCTTCTGCTCTTTTCTGTATATTCAGTGTTTCTTTTTATTCCTATGGTGGTTTGTGTCAAATCATACCTATGTGGCTTCCTTTAAATTCTCTGTTCCTTTATCAGTGAAGGAGAGAAAGGAAACCAAAACACTGAAAAAGTGTTTTGCTTCTGATCATTATCACAACCATAATAACAATTATTATTTGCCCTTCTAATTTGGCTTATTTTTAGCTTGCAAACAAATAACTGAGCCCTTACCTTTATGAAATACTTGTACAAGGAACAGAATTGGAAAGAAAGCATTGGAACCCTGTAACTTGAAGAACATTGCTCATGTTCATAGGACAGCTGGAAATACACTTTTCCAAGTTACCAGGTTTTATCTTGTAGCAGAGGAACCTTGATATTAGTTTTATTGTCTATTTTAGCAGTTTTCAGTTAAACAATGCAGGTTATATGATCGGCCATAATTAACTTTATTCTTTCCTTTCAAGATACTGTGTCATCAAGATCTGAGAGATCTGCATCTGGGCGCACCAAGAAGGTGGCTGTGACAGATCTTCATGCAGAAGAACCTTCTGAAACATCTTCCCCTGTTTTAATGTCACCAAAGAGTTCCGGAGCGGGATTTGATAATTCCCCAGACAATGTGATCTCATCGTCTCTTCTCAAAGATGTGAAAGACATTAGCAGGGTATTTCATGGGTCAGTGAACAATGTGGTAAAAGCATCTGCTGATGAGGCTGCCTTTAGTCTTAAGTCTGAAATACAGGAAGACTTGGAATGCATAAAGTCTGAAGAATATGAAATTGAAGGTTCTGATGTTAAGCCATTGGAGAGTTCTGATGTCTTGTTGGCATTAGATAAAGACCAGGATTGCTTACAGGACAGCCTTCCAAAGTCAGTCCTCAGCTCTGAAAATGAACACTCTCAGAAGAAGCTCTTTAGTTTGGCTGTGGAGGGTGTTCATGGTACAGAAGAAATCTTAGAACAGAGCCTGGCAGATGAAGATTCTCTATCTGGCCCAAGTATAGAAAAATCTTCTCGCAAACTGAGCAAATCAGCAGAGGGAAAAGGTTATCTGCTTTCAGAACAACTCAAGGACCTGTCATATGCTGAAGACTTTGAAGGATCCTCTTCCTCTAGAAAACAAGCATCACTTGAAACCCTCCCTGGAGAAGATTACAAAGATGACTTTGAAGCATCTCTTCTCCCTTCTAACGACGATGCTCACTCGCTGACTGACCGGTCACAGCATACACAGACCAGCGGAAAAAGATCCACCAGCCTCGGCAGCGATGTCGAAATCAGTGAATACTTGAGCGGCAAGTCACCCTCTAATTCTGACAGCACACACTCATTATTGGAACTGAAGACCCCAACAGAACTTGTAGAAAATACTGAATGCAATAACGTGGAGCAAGAACAGGCTCATACCGAATCACCACTGTGGGCCTCTGTTTTGATCACTGAAGAAAGAGATAGTTTGCCAGATTTCAACATTGGTGATAGAGTTCTTGTGAGTAAAGTTGAGCCTGGAACATTGCAATTCAAAGGCCTGACTAAATTTGCCAAAGGATTTTGGGCTGGTGTGGAGTTAGACAAACCTGAAGGAAACAATAATGGAACTTATGATGGTATTAAATATTTTGAGTGCAAAGAAAAGCATGGTATTTTTGCTCCTCCTCAAAAAATCTCTCACATTACAGAAGCTATTGATAGCAAATTAGACAAAAATAAGGACGAAGACGCATTCTTTGATGACAGACTGGAGAAGCAACACAAAGCTGAACAAAAACACAGTGGAAGTTCCAAAACCACCGAAGAGGATGAAAGCCAGAGCAGAGATGCAGCAGAGAGCTATTCCCAGAATAAAACTCCTGTGGACATAGCTGTTTCGGAAGCCTCAGCTGAGGCCAGGATCGATGAGGAGTTGTCTTCTAAAGCAAACAGATCCAATGAGATTTCTGTAGCTACTGAATCTCTTGCCCAAGAACGGTCAGTGGTGGATTATCTGAAGCATGCTGCAAAAGAAGCCAGCCTTGCCCCTCTTGTTTCTGGTGTGGTAGGTGAGATTACTACTGTTCAGTTGGATGACACCTCAGATTTTCTTTCTGAAAAACTGGAGAGACAGAAGACGCTGGGGGAGGAATGTGCTGAAAAGATAGATGATCTCTCTCCTGAAGTTGTGGAGAAGCCTGCAACTCCACTTCTGGATTTATTGACAAAAGAGAAGAACCAGTTAGAAGCCCAGCTTAAACTACCAGGTAGAGACGAAGTAAAGTCAAAAGACCAGCTAGAAAAGGTCGGTTTGCTGGCAGACAGTCTGCTTATAGATTTTGTGACAGATGTAGTCAGACAATTACGAAAAATAAAGAAGTTGAAGAATGAAAAAGTCCAGCTTAGCAACCAGAAGCTCTGTGAAGTGAAGGAGAAATCTGATACCCTGTGCCAGCTAGTAGAAAAGCAGATTCCCAATGGACTGGATAACATTTTCCTAAGTTCTGATTTGGAAGATGAAAGGGAAGAGCTTTCCTCTCCAGACATTTGTCCCAGACCAGTAAGTAGCAGACGTCTTACACTGATTTTCAGATTTAAGTGTTCTTTTGACTTGATGGAATTTACAATATGTGTTATGGCACGAGTTTGTTTTCTCCCAGGTTCTGTTGGGTGATGTGGAAATTGCCTGTATGTTATGTCTAGCATCTGTGTTCTTGCGTATCCCAGTTTGCGGCTCAGTTTGGTAGTCCTGAGGCTGAGAGACACATTCTGGCTTGTGAAAGTAAAACTCCTTCACTTATATTGTGTTCTACTTACATGTTCAGTTTGTATTTAACACTTAGCCTCTCTTTTTACTCTAAAAATAAAAAAAAAAAAAGTCTGTCAATTATTAAAAAAACGTACTTTACATGAAATAATCATCGTAAAACATAGTTGCTGTGAAGGTCATTAAGGTGTCAGGCTGTTCTTTCCATCATAAGAGGTGGAAGTTAAGGCTTTCTCAGAACAACCATTCATGATGCAGGTACAGGACTTGGCTTTTCTGCTGAAGATGCCAGTAAGCCTGTCTGCTTGGACACTGATCTCACTATATTATCCCAGAAAGCTTTGTCCCAATTTCAACAGTGTGAGGTTAGTCACTGAAATGCCATCACATGCTGAAAGCTCTTAGGATGTCAATTTAGTTCTGAGGTAACTGAAAAGCTGGATGTCACGTTACCAGTTTTTAAATCCTTCAGCCTTTCATAAACAGTTAAATGCTAGGACAGACAGTGGGCAGAACATCCTCTGTAGTAACCCTCTGAAAGCAGTCATTAGGAGTGGTAGAAACCCAAGGTATTGGAATCAAAACTTTTCTGATATCACTGAGTGTTTGTGCATATATTGCCAGTTCCATCAGAAGAGCATTCAGTTAAGTTAGACAACAGTGTGACACTGCTTTCGTATTTATTCTGTGGCTTTTAATTCATAGGAGAGTCCAGTGTTTGGTGCCAGTGGTCAGGAAGAGCTTGCCAAGAGATTGGCAGAGCTAGAGCTCAATCGGGAGTTCCTAAGTGTGCTAGGAGATGATCAAGACTGGTTTGATGAGGACTATGGCCTGAGTTCCCATAAGGTCCAGCAGAAGCAAGCTGAGGAACCAGCAGTGCTACCCGAGGAGGAACTGCAGAAAGAGTCAGCAAAGCCATCTGAGGAGCCTTTGGCGGTCCCTCATACTGCGGTGGAGGTGGAAGGTATGGTGCATGCAGCAGTTGAGGAACTCTGGAAGCTGAAAGAGCTGGGTCATGATCTTCAAAGTTTCAGCCTTCACACAGATCCTAGTAGTACCCTCAAAGAGCAGGACGCATACGCAATAAACAAGGAGGTTTATAAAAAGGTACAGTCTTGAGGCATTTTGTTCGTACCCTCTGTTTGTTTACCATGGACAACTGCAGCCCTAACTCTTCTTTCTTCGTTAAGGTGGTATTTGATTTAACAAGAGGGATCTTTAGGGAAATCTTTGCTGAGGATCCTAATCTAAATCAGCCTGTTTGGATGAAACCATGCAGGACCACATCTGCTTACTTTCGCCGCATAAAAGATCCAAATGATCTGGATGAAATCAAGGTAGGAAGAAATCTTTTGTCAGGCAGAGAAAGTGAGAGAGAAATAATGTACTGGTGCTTGCCTAAGTGTTAGAAGAGTCGTAACGGGTGTATCGAGCAAGAGATGAGAGAGAATTGAGATTCCAAGCCATACAAGGAGCTTTTCAAAATAGTCCTTTCTTACTCAACAGCGTTGCCTCACTGTTCTTTTGGCTGATAGTAACTGCTTTTAAACGTTAGTCCTGTGTAGAACTGCCAGGATGAATTTGATCTTATAAAATTGGTGTGATGACAGACTGCTGTTTTAGCAGACTTCAGTGGAACTTTGTGTAGGTAGACTGGCATGGAGCCAGTGATATTCTTGTTCCATATGAGATGAGCTGGATCTTTTTACTCAGGCACACCTATGCCAGCCTCTTTAAGGACAACAGGTGTTGCCTGAAGGGACTCAAAATTTGACTAGTGAGGGCATTGCTGTATTTGGCAAGCCAGAGGAGGTCTGTTATCACTGGTGGTGCTCAATAAAGGACTCAACCCTTGAAAGCTAGAGTCCATTTGGACTTAGGGTAAACTTGCTGGACTGGACATTTGAGGAAAAAAAACAACCTGTCTGCCTTCCACACAGCTCACTAGGACTCAAGTGAAGACTTCACCTGTACAGTTTCTTGTGACATCAGGGGTGGGGAGCTGACCATATTTGTGTTAACCTGCTGAACATCACATGTTACCTGTCTAGGAGACAAATCTATATCAGGGTCACGCTGTTAGTTGTGAATACTTTGAAAAACATATGGCAGGGGTACAGGACAAGGACACTGAAGTCCCACCCTTTAACATTGTCCTGTTTAATGAATGGTCATAGTCTGGTGTTCGCTGTACTGTTCAACTGAAATTTCTGTTCTTGAGATCAGCCACAGCAGTGGGTGTCTTTTTTTCCCCCACTTAATGCATTAAATCATTATTCTGCCTGTGTGTTGCTGCCTCACAAAATTTCACGGTAACTTTAATGCATTCACTATGTGCCTCTACGAAACAGAAAACTCCTGTGGGTTGTGTAGTGTGACTTTGTAGGGTAGGCACATTGCATGTGTGTTTCACTTCTTAGCTCAGGTCTGATAAATCTCACCTTCACCATTACTGTTCTGCAGGGCTTCATTGCAGCTGAAGTACTGAAGTTGTTCAGCCTGAGGAAGGAGCCTAATCACAAAACAGACTGGCAGAAGATGATGAAATTCGGGCGGAAGAAGCGGGACCGAGTGGATCATATACTGGTTAGTGGATAAAAATAAGCAGTCCTGTCAGATACAATCCTCCACACTGAAGTGGGGCACATGATCGTATTTTTTAGTATTCAGTCACGCTGAGGGTTGAAAGACTGTAATGGGTGTCTCCAGCATGAGATGAGCTGAGAAGAGAAATGAGAATACAAAGTGTGCCTGAGGGCTTGATACGAGGTAGTTAATTTTAGAGAGGACCCTACTGACAAAACCAGAAATCCTGTGAAGTAAGGTGGCTGTTTGTGCTTAGAGTAGAAATTCTCCCATTCTCAAATGCTTTTTAAACATGAATTTACAGAAGGAAACATTGAGACTGAGAGTAAACTTTTTCCTTGGTAAAGAAATATTGTTTTACTGGAGCCAGTGACACTGAGAACTTAATAGAGCAGGTAGCTAATTAGATTTAACTAAAAGTTTGCAGAACTTTGCAGCAAAAACTTACAAGAGATAGTATGGGACATGACAGCACCCCGCACATGATAACGAGTCTGCTAGGTGGTACCAAAGCTAAGCGTTTCCTCAGAGCTAAGCCACAAGCAGCACTTCTGTTCCTGTAGTACTTGTCATGAAGTAGTGAATGCGGCTGCCACTGGTGCATTGTTAAAGCCCCATAAGACACAGCATGTCTGGCTGTGTACTGGTTTTTGAAAGTTACTTGTTGGCTTGTGTTGTAGGACGATTAGCATCTTTATTGACAATAATGATAGTGAAGGTTCTGCTTGAGAATACGAGTCGTCATTAACACTCTGCTTCACTTAATTATACATGAAACTGAGTCCACACACACACATACAAGTAACTTCAAGTCATGGATCGTGTGGTCTTTTAATTGCCCATCAGTAGAAGTCTTTATCTCAGGGGTTTAAATGTATGTAATTAGAATTCCTATATATAGGATCTGTATATCCCTGTATGCTTGGTTCTGAGATGTGGAGGCTGTTAAAGCATTCACAAAACAGTCTTAGCTTTAGATCTTGGACAGAACTGATAGTACAGCTAGTGTGCTTGTGTACAAGGTTTTTTTTAACTGTACCTGGGAAGATGATTCCTCAGTCATTCTACTCAAAGACACCCAAATTGCTTTAGGTGGAGTAAGTTTGAAGTTCAGACTACCTGGTTTGTGATTTACATGCAGACCCAGACATCAAACGTTAATGGAGCTCTGAAAAATTTGGCTTAATAAACAACATGCTTCATTGTTTTTGTTCTCATAGGAATATGGTAATAAAATGTTAGCTGAAGACTGTATCTCTATAAAATGTAAGTCTCTAGATAGCTTTTTCAGTCTCCTTGTCAGCCTCCAATTTGTGCTTAAGGCAAATCTGAGATTGTAAGTGGACATACAGGTCTGTGCAAGACCTCCTGCCTGTCTGCTAGTAATTCACCATGTAGCCCTAAGCCAAGAGGCCAGATTGGGAGTTCAGATTTTGCCCAAAGGGTATTCGAGTAGTACAGTACAGCAATTTCCTGAAAGAGAAATCAAGACTTTTTTTGTAGGACAGAAGGAAACATTGATTCTTTAAAATAAAAAAAAGCTTTGCTCAAGTTTTTGTGAAGCCAGTACATACCTCTGGCAGTCTGCAGGGAACACCATGTGAGTCTACACACAAGGAGACTGATTCTCCACATCCTTTTGCCACTTATAAATACAAAGACTTAAAATAAAATACATGAAATGCAATGGTTTTAAAGTAGAGGTGAACATCTTCAACATCTTCATCAATGACATTGATGAGGGCACAGAGTGTCTACTCAGCAAGTTTGCCGACGACACCAAGCTAGGAGGTTTGGCT
>VZRI01008196.1:186182-201364 GCA_013397515.1 Upupa epops | reverse complement strand
ATCTTTAGGTTTCTGGTAATACCAACATTTAAACTTCGAGCACAAGTCCTTCGCAGTTTCTTCATTTTCCCTTCAAGGAAAACTAATTTGTCATGAAAACATCCTTTGATAGTTCTCTGTTGAGACAAACAGGTATTTTAAGTGGCTTCAGGGAGAGGATTGAACACATCAAACACAGAAACTAGGAATGCCTGGGGCAGCAGTTTTGATACAGTAGAAGGGAAGTCTGTCATGTACCTCATCCAGCGTGTTAGTAATGACTGTCAAATAGTGTTATCTCCCTGGATGAACAGGTGGCTCTAACCCAGGAAGCCATGGCTGTTTGCTGATTTCCCTTTTATTTCTTCTGGAGGCACAGAAGGAAGTTCTAGGCTGTTCTGCTCAGCTTACGCTCTCCTTCATTTATCCCCAAAAGTATCCTTCTGAGTTTATCCTAATAAATTGAATTCTGAATGGTTCTTGTCTCCACCAAAAGTTCAGCCTTGTAAGGAAGGGTCATGGCAAGTAGGAGCAGCCTGTGGTGTGCTAGTGCTGTCTGTGATGCTGGGTCCTGAGGGTAACTGCAGTCAGCCATCACACCCACTGGAAATGAAGGGGAAAACAGGATGGATTTGTCCTTCACCTGCTTCCTCTGCCTAGATCCTTGTTGCTTCCTGCAGTCACTGCGTCTTCACTTCTATCTGTGCTTTCCCAGCATTGACACCAACACAACAGTGACAAAACCCATCTTTCTCTTCTTTAACTGTTAACTTTGATCAGGATTCTCTGCCCTCAGAAGGCATTTGTATTGGGATTTCTGAAGAGATCTCTGATCTGCTCTAGTTATAAATATGTATAGCAAACCTTGGCTTTCTGTAGACAAGTATGGGAGGTTCACATTTATGAAAAGCAGCTTAAAATCAAGTTAAAGGAGTGCTTAGGTATATGCTTTCTTCTTTGTATGTGCCTTCATGTTGCCTCCTTTGTCACATAGGTGCTGTCTGGGCTTTGTGGGACAGGCTAAAATGTATGCATAGGCTGAGATGCTGCGTTTTGGTACATCAAAACCTCTTTCTAAACTGCAGCAAGAACCATTGTACCTCCTTATTTAAATTCAGGTGCGAACAATAGAATGTTTCCACTCCTCCTTGTTTCTTTTTTCCACTTGAGTCTTCAGCTAAAACTCCCTATGCTGATCTGTTTCCACAAACTTTGTCCTTGCTCTCCCTGCCATCCTCTTCTCTTTTATCCAGTGGTTGAGAAAGCAGAGCTCACATGATGCTGCCAAGCCTCTGTATTTAGTTTTCGCACCACAGCAGCTTGCCAACAGAGTGCTGAAAAGTACTTGATCTTCTGACCTGTTGACTTAACAGCTAATATGTCTCTCTCCACATAGACACTCTGCCACAAAGCACAAGCTGTTCCTCTCAGGCTGGTTCAATCAAAAAGCCTATTTCTGTGGCTCCTGAGATCAAAACCCAAAGGGAGTGTAACACTAAGAAAAGAATCAAAGCCTGTTTGTCTGCACAGCCTTAGTGTTTCCAGACACCCTGAGAGAGAAGGACCATGAGATTGCACCTGCCTGCCTTCCTCCTATTGGTGTTTCTCCCAAGGCCTTAGTTTATATCTGGATTTATATTCTTTCCAGTCTCAGAAAGAATCTAGTGACTCCTTCAAAATAGCATCTTTTCAAATAATCAGAGTTTTGAATGATAACCTCCAGCAATCAAAAAAAATTCCCTTCATATTGTATGAAATGTCTTAGGGGACTATGACATTTAGTTAGATGGCCAACAGGATCATGCTGCCTTGTTATCTTCTGGGTTTGCTTCTGTGTGTATGCCCCCTTCTTTCTTTCTGTGTTTTAAAAAAAAAAGCAGGCATGCTCACAAGAAAAAGCACTCACAGAAAAAACCCTACCACACAGCCTTCTGTACTGTCACTTTATCCTTTCCTGTGGGATGGAATTCAGTCTCATTATGAAGCTGTTCTTCTCCTGGCTTGGCCCGAATGCAGTTTGTGTCTGCTATAGAGAATTTACTTCGTTTGATCAAATATAGGAAGTTTGACTTTTCTCATGAAGGTGTACAAGCACATGAATGGCTGTGCTGAAGAGAAGGCAAAGCTGCTTCCGTGAAAGCCATGGTAGTTTCAGCAGTTTGTAATAATGCAACAAACAGATCAAACATTGCCCAGACAAAGGAGTCGCTACTGCTTTGGCTCAGGTGTCTGCAGCTAGCGCTGCAAAGCAACAGAGCAGTTTCCACACATGTTCTGAATATACTATAAACCAGACTTGCCTTCTGCTGCAGATTACACATTCTCTTCTTTTTCCAAGTTTGCTCAGGCAGGTCCTCCTGGTGCCAGAGGAAATTGTGCACTGTGCTTCTGAGAAAGAAGGGAGTGATAGAAGCAAGAGAAAATTACTGATGCTGTTCTTTTTTTTTAATCTTCTCACTGTTATTTAACATCCACCCTTTCCCTGCCTGGATCAAGTTCCCTTGTCTTGTGCTGTTTATCTGCATTTCTTTATCCTGTGACTCTTTTTCTTCCTGGAACACAGTAAAGCCCCACATCCCATCATGTTGTTGCAGGTGAGACAGAATAAACAGCGGCTTAGTGTGGATCTGGATATTGGGATTTGTTTAAGGGCCAGCTAAACCAGAGCTTTTAACCTCTTTGATCATTTTACTTGCTTTCCAACCTCAGTGTTGTATTCACTGCGTTTCGATTTCATTTGCGATCAGGCAGGTCACTGCTGGCCTGGGAAATGTGAGCAGAAAGTACTGTCAGCTGGGATTGTGAGGTTGCTCCCAGTCACTGGTCAGGGGTGTCCCTGGCATATCTCCACCCACCTCTCTCATCTCCATGATCTTTCCCCACTTCCAGTTACTTTCCTCCAACCATGTTCTTTATCTTCTGCATGTGGAACCTTGTTTTCTTTCCCAGACCACTTCTGCTTTTGGAAAACTTTTCTTTTGGCACCACCTCTTCTTTTCACAGAATCACAGAATAATCCTGGTTGGAAAGGACTTCTTAGATCACAGGGTCCAACCATCCCCACACCCACAAAAAAACCTAAATACCTCATAGATGGAAAAACACAAACTAACCCCCTTCATGCTGCCACTCTACCAGGTCATGAAGCACTGAGTCTACATGCTTCTTAAATACGTCCAGGGATGAGGACTCGACCACCTCCCTGGGAAGGCTGTTCCAGTGCCCAGCCACTCTTTCTGTAAAGAATTTCTTCCTAAGATCCAACTGAAACCTCCCCTGCCTCAACTTCAGACCATTGCCGCTGCTTCTGTCTTTAGTTACCAAGGAGAAGGCACGTTCTCCTACCAAGGAGAACCCACCTATCTACAACCTCCCTTCAGGTAGTTGTAGAGGATAATGAAGTCCCCCCTTAGCTTCCTCTTCAACAAGCTAAACCTGCCCAGATCCCTCGGCCTCTCCTCATACGACTGGTTCTCTAAACCCCTCACAAGCTTGGTAGCTCTGCTCAGGACATGCTCCAGCATCTCATGACACCTCTGTCTTGATTTCCCTTGTCTAAATAGTCCATGATGCAGAAACACAACACAACACATGATCAGACTGCCTACCGGTCATCTTCTGTTCTTAGGCCTCTTTATTGGGAGGATTTGATGGACTATTGGTGGCTAAGGAACTGGCTGAGTGGTGGCACCCAGCGACTTTCAGTATGTTTTAACCTTGTTTCAGCAGTGTCTGAGTGTCTGGCCCATCTGTTTTTGTGGACAATGTAAATGTATTTTGAGTGTAGAATTTATGGCCAGAGGAGCTTCCTAATGAAACTGAGCAGAGAGAGCAAGCTTTCAGCAGGTTTTCTTGGTGATTTTAAATATGGGTGATGTTTGCACCCACCCTTAAAAGCTGTTGGGATGTGTCTGAACTACTGAGGTGGCTGTCCAATTCAGAGAGACTCTCTAAGTCTCGATTTGCTGAATGGAATTAGGTAGTTCTGTCTGCTACTAAATGACTCATTTGCCAGTGACCAGTAACATTTAGGAGTAGAAGGAAATAGTCTTTGAGTTACTCTTTCAACTGTAATGGCACATTACAGTTTGTAGTAACACTCTCAAATCCAGCAAAACGTGGGGGATCATATGCAAATGAGTTTCTTGGACAACACATTCCAGCATTTTAGCTTGCTATGTAGAAAAGTTGGAGACGTTAGTTACTTCCTTTAGGGTTTTTAATTCATATTCAAGTGAACTGAACTGCAGTTTTTATTTTTCTTTCCCCAGTTCAAGACCTTTGCATGGTTTCTTACCAGTTTAAGCTGCATGGAGATGGAGTCAGCTTCTTGCAAATACAAGAGTCTGTGCAAGCTGGAGCACAGGAGGTTTTACATAAAAACACGAGAAATCTTTTTTACTGTGAAGGTGACAGAGCTCTGGCCCAGGCTGCCCAGAGAGGTTGTGGAGTCTCTGCTCTGGAGACATTCAAACCCCACCTGAACTGTTGTTGTGTCATCTCCTGTCAGTGATCCTGCTCTGGCAGGGCAGTTGGACTAGATGGTCTCCAGAGTTCCCTTACAACCCGTAATATTGTGTGATGCTGTGAAATTAGGGACTTTTTAAATGAGGCTTCTGCTTTGGGCCAAGAATATCCCATCAGCTTGGATTTTCTAGTGAAAAACTTGTGCAGGAAGGTGAAATCTTTTTAAAATAGATACGACTCCAGAAGGTAGGAAGTAGTGACATTCACACAGTGAAATAGTCTGGTTCTAATAGATCTGTTTGTTTTGCTATTCCAAGCATTTCCTGTAATCTCTTACAGAGACAAATACAGTGTTGGCAGATGCGTACTGCTTTGGATTCTTTCTGGAACTTTACAGGGGATGTTATCCTACAGCAATTGTCATCTTTGTATTACCTTTTCCTTTTTGTCCCCCAAGGTGCAGGAACTTCATGAGGAAGAAGCACAGTGGGTGAACTACGACGAAGATGAACTCTGTGTAAAGATGCAGTTGGCAGACAGCATCTTCGAGGCCTTAATCAGAGACACTGTCAATACCCTGAAACAGATATATGAGAAACGGCAGACATTGTTACCTGTCTGACAATGCTGAGAACAGACCTCCAGCTGCATAACCACGGAGTCATGGGCCTTTGACTCTGGACGTACGCTTCTGCCACTGGACTTTTCAGATATCATGAAAGGAACCTGAATTTGCATCTGCTGCCACTGTAGACCTCACACCGGATTTACTGTTTGGAGCAAGCTGATGCCTTGCTCAAGACTCTGTTGGGCAGTGCTCAAGACAGTTCGTGTGCCAACACGGTTATGTCACATAGCTATCAGCAGCTGTCTGAGTACCGGCCCAGGGGCTTTGATGTGTTCAGCTTGTTCTCTGGAAGGGTTGGGTTAAGTTGGGATATTGGCGGTTTCACTGGAATGGCTGTTAGCTATCAGTACCCAACTTGTCCTTAGAAATGTGAGTAATGTGGGGAAGAAACAGTTTGGTCAGGTTTTAGTACGTAAATGGAGACTTTACTGTACTGAACAGAATCTTAAGACCTCTTTTCCTGCAGCCCTAACAGTGGGCATCACTTTCTTTTGCTCCAGAGCCCATTTCATTCCCTTCTCTGGGAAGCTGGTTTTCATCTTTCTGCTGTGATGTGGTACCAATATGGTGCCAGCCAGTCCAGGAAAATTAGTTGATGTTGCTTTCTATATTTAAATAAGAAGTTCTTGCTGCTTTTTTTATGTAACCTGCTTCAGTCCTGAGGTGGAGCAAGGTAAAGGCTGCCTAATTAATACCAAGCGTGAAAGATGAGCCCATGGACAACTTTACTCCAACTATGTAGCACTACTTTGCTTCCTGGAGCAGCAGCTGCTCCCAAATAAAGGATACTCAGGATTTTCTCAAGCACAAAACATGCAGGAATGGAAAATGTTTCCTCACAAATAATTGGCCTTCAGTCCCTCAGATTCCTCCATTACTGATAAAGCAGAGAAGATGTTACTTGAACAATTTAGAAAGCAGAGTGTATTCGCCAAAGAAAGCAGAGTCTGGTGCTTGACTGCATGTTTTGTGCTTGTGGGGGTTTTATTTATTTTCATATAATTTATAAAATGGGTTATAGGAGAGTGTCCTGTGCAGTTAGCTGCACTGTCTTTTGTTTTGAGACAGCCAAACTTGAGAAAGCATCTGTTCTGGAAGCTTCCGGAGCCGTATGTTCTTCGCACAAAGTCTCCAGCTTCTTGAGGTGGATATGGGGTGATCAGTTAAGAAGAACCAAGCCTCAGTGATCAGGTTGAGATGCAAAGGCAGAACTAGCAATGGAGCTTCACCAACACGTGGTTTAGAGACAATGGAGAGTTCGTGAGCTGAGTTAAAAAAGTATGTGAAACTTCCCTGCTCAATCTATTTCCTTCCTTTCCCAGAACTTCTAGGCCACAGGCAGCTCTCACGTGATCAATTTGATGCTAGATTCAGCTGCAGCGTCCTTCTGCCAAGTACTTATTCCTAACTTCTCCTTACCATTCCTTTGTTTTTCTTGGAGGAGCAAACAATCTGGGGTTGCATGTTGATGCATTAATAGTTGATGTCCCTGTTTGCTAAACTGGGACAAGACCCAGAGGAGAGTTAGATTCTCCAGTCACACTGGAGTGCAGAAAGTCCTCAGAGATACCCCAGAGATGCTGCAGCCTGCAACAGGTGTGGCAGGCAGATCTCCACCATCTCATTCACCTGCTTGGTTTTTGGGCTTCCTGTGTTATTCATACCTCTGCTCCTGTTCCACGTTCTTTTCTCTCTTCTACCTTTGTTGGGTTTTTTTTGGTTTTGAAAGGTGTCATTGGAAATTTGCTTTTTGCACAGTGACACACGGCTGGGAATTCCACAGGGACAGCGCTGGGAAATGCTGGATTGCCAGAGGTCCATGCCAGTTCTCAGATACAGTATTGCCAACCCCTCACTTGACAGCCATATTCATGGGAGGAAGAACAAAGAGGAAGCCGTGTTGTATAGGAACATCTCCAATGGCATATGTCAGTCTGTCCCTCAGCAGTGGCCCTTCTGCCTGGTAGGAAGTTGGATCGTCAGGCTGGAGCACTGTTTGGCTTTTTTTTCTGCAAGTGATTCACTCATCCATGTAAAATGTCACAACATTGAACCAGGAAGCTCTTGACAGCTTAAGGTAGAAGCAAACTGAAGCTGCTACGTTGAATAGTATGATGTCACTGACCTGATCACCACCTCAGATTCCCTTTCCTGGGTGTATCTTTCTCAGCAGTGAGGATCACTGTTGGCATAAGTAGCAATTACAGGAAGAAGGCAGAAACCTACAGTGTAGGTTTGTGGCTGGAGTATCGGAGAAACAAAATCAGTCCACGTTCTGTAGGCACTGCAGCTGCTGTTGAGAAGGTTGCCCTGCATTCCTGAGGCTTTTCAGCACGTCTGCGGGGCCAGCAGGGTTTTTTTTGCCCGTCCAGCAGCAGGAAGAAGGTTGTACTGCCAGCCGGTCAGGATACCAAGGGCCACAGGAGATTGTGTGCCTGTTGTCTTGCTGTTTTCAATAGCACCAGTGCAGTGCCCTCATCACCATTAGCAATGATTGGTTCATCAGTTTGGGCAGAAGGAAGCTGTGTCGTCTGTCATGGCTTTATTCCCTCAAAAACATCAGTGCTTGTTTTCGGTAGCAGTCCTTGCTGGAAGCAACCCTAATCTTGAACGTGCGTGAGTTATCAATACCTCAAGCATGTTGAGCGTGTGCTCAGCACCCCAAGTGTGCTGAGGCCATATGGGCTGGTGATCAGTGCGATGAAGCAGTGGTCTGGCTGGATCATGGGTGGGTATGAGGAGGTATGGGGAGGCTGAATTCTCTGTTGTCTCCCTAACCCTCCTATTACCAGAATAAGATGCTGTTTCTAGTTCCTGGTTATCTTAGTGCGACTGTGTTTAGAAGATTGAAGGCTGAGATGTTTTTCTGAGACCCATAAGATTTTTGGGGCAGTGGCAGTCACCTTTAGGGATGTGCAGTTCCCTCTTCAGAAGGTGCCAGGCAGGAAAGCCCAGGCTTGTGAGGACAAGGAGTGCGAATACCTCTCTCACAGCAGGATGGTCCCTGAGCCAAGCTGTGGTATATTAGTACTTCTGCCTTTCAGAAAGGGCTTGTTGCTCACAAGGTGGAATGAGTGAGTGAAAAATCCTGTCTCGTTCACTTTCCTTTCTTGAAAAAGTGGCCTTAGCTTTTTGCAATACTTGAACAAGTGTGTCCCTGCAGAAGATCTTCAGTAGCACAGTGATAAGAGACCTTCTAAGTGACTATTTTGCAAGGAACTGCATGGAGTTCCAACTTTCATATCCCTTTGTTATCTTAAGACTCTTAGGAAAAGTACTTTTCAGCAGAGAAACAGTTGACCCTTACAAGGTATTTAGTGTTTCTGATGCGTTTACAAAGCAACTTAAACTCTTTGTTTATTTAAACATTAAAAGCAAAATCCTATACAGTTGAAAGTCGAGTACTGTAATTAACTTGCATTTGCTAGTTTTTTCCTTGACTTTGCAGAGCCTTTTGATACCCCTTTGCAAAGCCGCCTTTTGAGAGGCTCTGTCTCCCTGTGTCCTGTGGTGTGGAGATGCTGAAAAGGAACCCATTTACTGTGTATGTGTAAATAACCTGGTAACTCGGTTTTAGGGCCAGTTTCAGCTAACGTTCACATCCAGAGGAGCTTTGCACAGTAGACAGACCCAAGGTTGTGGAAGATTGGGTTGTTGGGGTGGTGTTTTTTATGTAATTAAGAACTGTAAAATAACCAGGGTGGTCCCTGTGTACACCAGTGTAAATATCTTTGGTAACTGGTGTAAATATCTTTGGTAACTGAAATGTACTTTAAGAGAACAAAATCTGTAAATAAACTGATTTATAAATTAATCTTGTTTCCTAGTTCTGTATAAAGCTGAACCTTTGTGATTGCCCAGATGGCTGCTCATTCTGAAGAAGTCCTGGAGGTTTGTTGCTTGTACCTTCCCCGTTCTGATGTTGTACTTGGGATGCCAGTCACAACCGGCAAAATCCCATTAGAGTCGCTTTAATTACAACCACAACACCATTAGAATTTCCTTATTGTTGAGGCTGAGTGTTGATAAGAGCAAAACCAGAAGACAGCCTTGCATCACCATTGCAGGACTGCACTGCCTGATCTGCAGGAGCAAAACTACTCCTTGCCCCTGTTTATTAACAGGCTTTAAATGCCCATGGTTGTAAACATTTGTGGGGGAGAGGAGCTGTTTGTGTGCTAAACAACAGTCTTAGAATTGAATTCTTCAGTCTTGTTTCCTGTCACTCAATTAGGCTTTTAAATTGTGACACCTCTACATAGCTGCAGTTCCTGATCGTTTCTTCATCAAGGGGGCAAACTTGACTCCGTCACAACTTCATGGTGGAACTTTCCTGAGTCTGTGCTGTTTCCTTTCCAAAGGAAGCAGGGAGGAAACTGGAAAAAAAAGTAGCTTTAACAGGTGAAAGGTCCTGGAGCTCTGTGAGAGGTTGGCTGAACACCTGCAGTACAAAACCACAGGCATGTGAGCACGTGGCGAACAAGTGGTAGCGTGAGACCGGGACCAAGCGTGGCTGTAGAAGCTCTTAAGCACCTACAGCCACTTCTGCTGCTGTACCTGAACTGGGTTTGGATGCAGCACAGTAGAAAAGACTTGGCATTTACTACAAACATCTACACAACCCAGTGCTGTCCTTTCCAGCTTGGAGAATGCCATGTGGCAGTCTGCTCCTCTTCGCTCTACCTGGGAGAGGTGTATGTGTCAAATGGGGGGACCTGTGCAAGCAAAACCACTGTGAAGACACTGTCCAGTGCTGAATGGTTATTGCTCCTTGTTTTTCCTTAGCAGAAGTACCTCATCCTGGAGGAGAACTTTCTCTGCTCACTTTCCCTATGGAAGTAGTTGTGCCAGCATACAGTGGGACCAGTCCTCGGTGGGAGCTGTCTGCAGCCGTTGTACAGAGAGAAGCCACTCACACCCTCTGAGCATGGGGGTTCAACCAGGCAGAGTGCAGTGGTGGATGGTTTGATGTCCAAAGAG
This sequence comes from Upupa epops, assembly GCA_013397515.1. NCBI lineage: Eukaryota > Metazoa > Chordata > Aves > Bucerotiformes > Upupidae > Upupa > Upupa epops. Next base: position 191,310 of record VZRI01008196.1, on the reverse strand, counting down.
CTGAGACAAAGTGATGCTGCAGCCTTTATGCTCTCATTACCAAGCAGCAGGAGAGCATCTCTTGTTTTCCTCACCCTGCAGCAGTTTTGCTCCGTGAGTCCTGTAATTTCAGACTGATCTATTTGCAGCCATCAGCATCCATTCCAAAAAATCAAACTGTGCTTCTCTAGCTGAAAAGCTGGCTTCCCTTTACAACAGCTCCAGTGGTTGGAAGGCTGCCACGACACTCCAGCGAGTGACGCAGCAAACTGCTGCATTGCTGCTGCTGTCCTTGCCCAGGCTGCCCAGTAATCAGCTTGATGAAGGCTCCAGTTTCCTCATTTGCAAGTGTACATTGCTTCACTTTGGCACTGACTTTCTATGGTGGTGTCTGTGCAACTCCTCCTTCATAGGGCAGTTGCCTCCAACAGCCACTTCACCGATTTCACTCGTGGACATGGTGAAACTTCCCGGTTGGGCAATGACAGGCAGCCGCCTGGAGTGGGACTGTTTTGGTGCCTCCCTGCCCGGGTGTCACCCATTCCCAGGTACCTTCCCACAGATATAGTAGCAGTAGCAGTCATCCCACATCCTAAAATGCCTGGCAGAATGCTGGAGCACTTGAAATGTTCTCCAGGCATTGCTGCACCCTGTCTAGCACAAGGGCTACTGCGATGTCTGGGCACTCATTAACAGCCCTTGGAAGAAAAGGAGCCGGTGGGAAATTGTTGGATACTGGCAGCTCTCCTCAGTGTGCAGGAGTGGGTGGGATGGTGCTGCCCAGCCCCTGGCAATCAGCCCAAGAGCACGGACTGTTGGCGGGCAGGAATGCTAATGAGATGTGATGGAGTTTGAAAGCGCAGGGCCCTCGATGGGATGCAGGTCCTGTGGGGGAAGGGAAAGGCACCCTGTGAGGTCTGGAAAATGGAACAAACAAAATTGTAGCCCCAGCTCTGTCTTCCTGCCTCCTCTTGAGTAAGATCCTGCAGAAATTTGTGGGAAAAGAGGAGAATAGAGCTGTATTGAGGGCAACAGCTCAATTTGAGAGAGGGAGGGTTGGGCAGGAATAAGGTATACGGGGGACACTAGATAAAGATGCCTTCTTTGTTCTGCCAAGTGTGCTGTGTGAGGGTGGCCTGGAGCAGGTCTGGTTGGTTCCTGCTATGAATGTTTTTCTTGGCCCCAGTGTTCCACTCCTTTGCCCTAGCTGTGCAAGACCTGCTGTGTTCCTTGGGCTGCGTTCCCTCCCTGATGTAGGTTTCAGATGGCTCCCTCTTGCAGGCTGACAAACCTATGAAGTCTTGGCTGGCTTGAGCTATGGTTTTGTTTGTAGAGTTTGCTGGAATTGGAATTAACACAGATTCTGTGGGATGTCCCAGAGATTTTATTTTCATTTATTCCAACAAAATAAGAGGACACTGCAGGGAATCCTACCCGTTGTGTTGTTGGGCTTGAGAACCTTGTCCAGGAGTCTGTTGCGGTGTCCGTCTGTATTGCTCTACAGAGGTGATGGAGCCAGTGCTGTTCTGTGAACCTGCGGTGAGACACACCAAATCTCACCAGTCTCCAGGTGAGACCATGGTTGTGTTGCAGGACTGCTGCCACAGCAAGAGAGGAGTGCTCCGTTGTCATCCTTGTGGTATTCTCAGTTTCATGCGCTGCAATTAAAGTTGCTGCCAAATAATGATGTGGCAAATCTGGGTGGTGTGGCCTTCTCCGATCTGCTCCTGGAGGCTGGGCAAGATGACCTGGAGTGGAAAACATCTGCTCTGTGCATCCTGGGTCGCAGTGAGGATTTATGACTTTAAGTAGATCTTAAATTTGCGGGTAAAATGTTTCCTTACACAGACATACCAAAGACAGCACCAGTTCCTCCGGGTCCCCCCGCGTTCCTTGGAAAAGAGCAAGGGCAGCGTCACTGTCGTCCTTTTGAGGAGAGATGAATCAGCAGAGGGTGAATAGCACAAAGGGGCTGGTACTGCTGTAGTGTCTCTGCAGACACAAACTACGTGAACACATTCATCACATCCTGAGAATGCACCCTGGATTTTCTTTTATGTCCATTGTTATTACAGGCTCTAAAGGTACAAATCAACTGTATCCGACCAAACCTGCGTCATGTGGTGGGCAGTTCCCAGCTACCAGCTGGGGGGCTATGAAGGATATTCCTGGTCTTCCTAGGTGCGAGCCTGGCAGAGCTGATGCGGAGTGTAGGAAGCAGTCAGAGCTCAATCGACTCCATGGATTATCCTGTCTCTTGGCAAAGCCAAAGGAACTGGCAGGCTTATCAGAGAGGCAGAACTGAAAGTCTTGTCTGAAACTGCATCTCAGTGAAGGTGTGACTGCTGCCACCAATAGAGAAGTGCCACCTGGACCAGAGCATCCCAGTTGGCTTCAGCTGCCTGGGAGGTGGCAGGTGACACAATTTCCACTCACGTTCTGAGGCTGTTGGGAGTTGATCACTGGGGAAATGAGGCTCTTACCTTTATTTAGAGAAGGTCCAGGCTTTAAGCAGTGCTATGCTCCAGTCCCTCAGTCCCATCTTATGGAGGAAAGCTAGAGAGAGGGGACAACCACCCTGCCACCCTCTGCAGCTATTTCCGAGGTTCTCGCGGGGGAGTTGGATGTGAACTTCTCTGACTGGTCTCCGAGATACCAGGGCCGGGTGATGGAATTGTGATGATTGTATCATGAGTCTTGCGTTGGTTGCGTGGTTTTCTTGGAGTCAGTTCCTGGAATCACACAATTAGGTAGGAACGTGTTCTTTAATTTTCAAGGAAGAAAGTCCATTTCAGGGTCTCCCTATCCCCAGACCTTCACAACTAAAGGGAATTAGGAAGGCCCTGGCTTGGTTTACCTATCCATCTTGAGCTATTGGTGTTTTGCAGCCAGACTCATGCTTTTAAACACAAGCAGTAAAAACCTTTTCCCAGTTTCTGAAGTGTTCTTTCCAGCACTTCAAGGGTTAAATACATAAACCCCCAACTGCTCTTTCCTTGTGTCCACTCTAACCCAACACAGAAGCAATCAGCTTCTGTGTCTGTGAAAATGTTCCACTTTGGGTTCACAAAACAAGTTCTGCAGGGCCTAAATGATTTCTGATGAGATCTCAGTGGCCTTTTGAGGCTCTCATCCAGTTGGTGTTGCCTGCACCTCATTCACTTCAAGGAGATTCCCTCTGGCTGTTCATCTGGGAGAGGAGATTTGAAAGCTAGTGAGCTTAATGAACTAAAGCCACCTCTCAGCTGCTGCACCTGGACTTGTGCATTGCAGGAACCTCTATGAGGGTCCTTAGCCCATGGCCTTTGCCAGGAAGGCGTAGAGCACATCTCTTCCCAAAGTTAAGGGCAATGAGGTGGCTGCTGAAGGCTTTGCTGTGCAGTAGGTTCCTAAATGTGTGAGGAGAGCTTGAAGGTCTGTCAGGGGTGGCTGAGATCTCAGCAGTTAGATGGACATCCGGGGTCACCCAGCACCTGTGCCCTGTCCTTTGCTGCTCAGGGGCTTTGCTGGCAGAGGCTCTGCTGGCAACACTGGGGTGCAAAGCAAGAAAGAACAAAGAGGCGATCGGAGCTGGGAGGGCATTTCTAAAACTTCCGTAGATTTTACTGCTTATTCATTTTTATTTATTTATCTTCAGTTCATCTTAGTTATCCTCAAATCCATCTTAAGACAGCTTGCTTCAAAATCTCTTCTTCGTTTTTAGCATTCCCTGCCCATGCCCTAGCTCAGAGCACTCTGCAATGAAATTCCAGCTCTTCCCAATTGCAAGTGAAAGAAAAGCCTCACCTCTTCCTCTGCAGCAGGGTTAAAAGGAAAGAAGGGATTTGAGGCAAGTTCATGCTTGGAAAGCCCCACACCCTGCTGCTGAAGGAGGCTGTTCCCTGGGGAGCCCAATGGGGATGGGTCCTCAGCAGCACCCACAGCACCGGCCCTTCCCAGTGAAGCTGGAAACAGGGATATCCCCACTCTGGGGCTTTGAGGGATGAGCAATGGCTGGCTCACTTCAAAAAGAGCCAGAGCCCCAGGGTGTCAGGCTCTCCTACCTTCAGGATAGGCGCTGCTATCCTGAAGAAGGATCTCAGGAATTTGGGCTCCCTGGGAGGGAAGGATGAGCTGGATGGGGAGGACGCTGGCAATTACTGTTCCTGCTGAGCACCTCTCCTTAACAGGATAAACTAATCAAGGTGTTCAAATACAGAGTTTAGCCCAGGGTAAAATAACGGTGATGACATCCTGGGGATCTTTGTCTTATAATCACCATCAGAATGAAGACAAGTCCTCTCGCAGTAGTGAGGGACCACCTTTCAGAGCATCTTTGCATAGTTCAGGTCGTGCCTCTCTGCCTCCTAGTTGGGGAGTAAGGTGTGCTAATGCCTTAAGCAGGGCTGGAGCAAACTGTCTTCTGCACCAGTTGCACCAGCAGATGCATGACAACAGTGCCATGAGGGTTGTGTCCCACAGGCTCTACCGCCCATGGTGGGGCCATCTCAGCAAGCCCTGTAGCTTCCATACCCCCTGTGAAGGTCTCTGCCCTCCACTGCCATGGCAAGGCTGGGCTTTGGCAGGCTTGTTTTTCTTGCATGGCGAGTCAGCCTAAAATACCTAGGTGTGGCCCAGCATGGCTAATGGCCTCCTGGGGCTGGAGCCAGCCACCAGCCCTCAATAGCAATGGGTATCCCCAGTGCCAGCGGCCCCCTGGCCTCAGGGTGAGGAGGGAGCAGAGGGCTGGATTTCAGGGTGGTGTCCAGCCTGATGGTGCCTGGCTCTGCCTCAGGGTGCTGAGCAACGGGTACCTTCCGCCCAGGAGCCCGTGATGTGGGTGTGTGCGTGAGCAGTGGCACGGCCGGGCTGCGGCTGGACATGGGGCTGCTTGAGACAGAGAGAGGCTGAGTTTTGGGTCTCCACTGATTATCCCTGTGATGCACATCCCTGTGTGGGGTATCCTTATTGAGGGGTATCCCTGGCAGGGTTGGGGTGAGAGCATGTACACGGCACAGAGTGCAGTAACCTAGTAACGCAGGTGACCTCAGACTGTCCGACCCCGGAACCTCCCACAGGGGCTACCTCCCAGGGCAGGTACCCCCCGAGGACGCCACTACTGGCAGCTCTGTGGGGTTCGGGCCTGCATCAGCCGCCTTTCCTCACGTTA